>RCUC01169695.1:0-44564 GCA_003697995.1 Taxidea taxus jeffersonii
GCCAGGGGTCAAAGAAGAATGGGGAACACAAACATGGCCCTTCTATTCTTGCTGGAAGGAAAGAAAATTAGTATGGGGGAATGTGAGCTGTATCCATTCTACTCCCAAAAACAAACATTTGTATTACGAACTGTCTGCCTTTGAGATGCTCTGACCTCCACCCCCTTGTACTGGCATCACTCTGACAATGAATACTATCCAGGCTGGCCCTAATATGAACATGACCCTTTCTGCTCCTGTAATACCAGCATGTGTCTAGTTGGTTAAAGGGATCAACCATATTTCCAGTATCTATCTCAGTGCTGAGCACCAAGTAAATCATCAAGTAATTTCTGATAAAAATTTAATAACCTTTAGTGTAAGCTAATAAACACAAGGAGCATTTTAATAATTATTTAAAGGAGAAAGGTATAATACCCAAGAACTATTAACAAAGAACATCTATGAGAAGGTTATTTGGTGAGGTGCAAATTCTTTCACCTGGAATCCCATTTCTAAGAATTTATGTGTAGGATATTTACAGCTGTGCTTTTTAAAATATTAAAAGTTTAACAATCATATAAATATCTAAATGCCTCAAAAACATAGTTAATTAAATTGAACTATGATAGTTTGATACAATGAAATGCTGCACAGCTCTTAGAAGCCACAAGGCAGCTCTATGCTTGTACTCTCACAGAATCTCTAAAATGTAGCAAGAGCTGAACAAGTAAGACAGAAAATTAGGTAGAGTTTGCTCACATTTATGAAAAAATAAAAGAAGCATGTGCGTTTATACATATTCATACAAATACATTTCGATTTGCGTTCAGAGAGAACTCGAGATACCCAAGAGAAGTAGCCCCTGGAAAGATAACTGAGCAGCCACATGGTCATGGAATGAGATGAGATTTCCCGTTTAATTCTGCCCCACTGGAAAGTATTGCTTTATCAAAAATAATTAAAATCTATTTGAAAATTGTTGGAAAAGCAAAAATACAAACCTAAAGAATTGTGATCAATGGTTTTTCATTTAATTTTTTTGGTGTATAAGTTTTGTGGTTAAATATATAGGAATTATTTTGGTGTTCATAATTTGTTCCCTCTGAAACATTTTAGAAACTCACAATCTTTGCAGCATTAATTTGGAAAACTCAGATTCACAAAGTTCATTGTTGAAAACAATGGAAGTAATTCAGTGGGTGAATGTGTTTATGTCCCTATAAATATATCTCAACAGAATGAGCAACTGGATTAACATTTAAATAATGTTAGTTTAATTTAAATAATGTTAGTTCTTATTTTAATAGCTCATGATTCATAACTACTTTAAAAGATCTGTCTTTCTAAGTAAGCCTGTTTAAAAATCTGCCTTAAATTACTATATCCACCAGTAATTTGTGATTTTTTTTAAATTTTTATTTTCTTGAGCCATACTGTTGAGTGCCACATGGTCATTTCAGTGAGGTCATTTCAAGGAACATCATTACACTATTAACTCTTTATTCTGCAGTAATAAGAAGCATATTCATTTAAAGTGGCATATAATTTAGGTTATTCACAATGTTAATGTAATACAGAAATACAAAATGGAGAAAAAGAAAACAAATCTTATATAATTTCAGCAATTAAATAAAGATTTAATTCTAGAATTAGAAGAATCAATTTGGAGCTGCTACTATAATAATTGATTCAGGTGAGTATCGTCAACAGATACTAAACAGCAGGAAGAAAGGTGTCTGAGAAAGTTACTAAAGTGGGGCCCAGATACCACCCCCATGGCTTACTCACTAATGACAGAAGGGCCACATTCATCTGCACAGTGGAAATAACTGGGGGCCACTACCTTAACCACAGAGCAATGCTCTTCCAAATGGGATGGAATAAGAACTATCACCTGGTATTGTTGAAACAATATTTACAGACCTGATCCTGAGGGAAACAGACGCATCCAGAATCTGGGAACAAAATGGTATATGTCAAACTGTAGGAAGAGCCCAGATGTCCATCAATAGAGGACTGGATAAGAAGTTGTGGTACACACACACACACACACACACACACACACACACAGAGAGGAATATTACTCAGCCATCAAAAAGGAGGAAGTTATTGATGGGCATGGAAATGGAGGGTATTATGCTGAACAAAATAAATCAATCAGAGAAAGACAATTATATGGTTTCACTCACATGTGGAATTTAAGAAACAAAACAGAGGATCATAAGAGAAGGGACTGAAAAATAAAGTAAGTCAAAAATCAGAAAGGGAGACAAACCATGAGAAACTCTTGACTCCAGGAAACAAACTGAGGGTTGCTGGAGGGGCGCTGGGGGGAATGGGGTAACCGGGTGATGAACTTGATGTAATGAGCACTGGATGTTATATGCAACTGAGGAATTACTGAACTTTAACTCAGAAACTAATGATACACTATACATTAAAGAATTGAATTTAAATAAAATAAGTAAAAGAAAAGTTGCCAAACTGGCATAACAAGCAAATATACCACACAAGCCTAAATTATATCTTGGATCAAATCAAGATAGCCATAGAGAAAACTTGAACATGGATAGTTTAAGGTTATTGTTAGCTGTCTCAGATATGGTCATGTATGAAGTTATATAAAGGTCTTTTTGCATAAGAGATGCACCCTGAAGTTTGTATGTCTGTCGCTCTCACATAATTATACCCTGTGTTGGACTACACACACACAGGCACACACAGGCACACACATACGTATACACATGCATACATGCACACATGTGGGTGTGTGCATATGCTATGTTGTTTGATTCTCTTTGTTTTTATTTATAAAGACAATAATTTTGGATGCATGGGTGGCTCCGATGGTTAGTCATCTGCCATGATCCCAGTCTCCTGGCATGGAGTCTTGCATGAGGCTCCTTGCTCCTTGGGGAGTTGCTTCTCCCTCTGCCTCTCTCTGTCTCTCATGAACAAATAATAAATAACATCTTTTTAAAAAGGCAATAATTTTGAGCATGAGCCCATATCTGTGTAACTGTCTGTACAGATCACTACTGTCTCTCTTTTTATATACAAAGATATATAAACATATACATCTACATATTTAACTCTAAATCTAGATCTATGTTCTAGCCATAGTGGTAGCTGTAGAAATCCAAACATTCATTTTTCTAACCACAACTCTGTGTATATACAAACTCTGTGGCTGATCTTTTATGGATTTAAACATCATCTGCTTTTATAGAAAAATAGGAGGAGAGAAAATGACTGACATGATAGATATTGTCCTTTTTACCCTTCCCGAGCCTGCATTTATTCTCCAATCTTCCGTGCCTGATAATGCTGACCTCTGGAGACTGTAACACTGGAATTCTTCGCTTTGAAATCTTTAAAAGTTGATTTGCATTATAATATAAAGCAGAATTGTTTAATCTTTTCTGGACATCAGAGTCTTAATACTTTTAATTTCAATAGCGTTATTGTGAACTTAATAATGTGCCAAGCACCAGGGGAGTGTTCTGGGAGTGTTGGGCACTTCAGTTCACTAATCAGAGCTATGATGTTCTGTAGCTATGTATTTTTTGAGGACCACTTAAAAGTTCATTGAAAATGAGTAAATTTCTATGAAGAAATAAAAAGCGTATTCATTCCGCTTTACATAAACTCCGATATAAACATGTCTATTATACATTGTATAGAGAAATGCAGGGCTAGTTATCCCTTACCAGAAATAAGTCAGAACCTTAATTCTGTGTGAACGAGTGTCTTATTAACCTGCTTCCAGCTCATTTCCTCTCCCTCTTCACTCTATGCACATTCTGCTGCTCCCTCTTCATACCCCCATCACCGCTGTCCGTTTCCTTCTATGCTGAGAATGACTGTCTTTGTAAATACAAGAATCTTAAGGCCAGCTCTCTGCTTAGACATGCTCGAGGTTCTTTATAAATTGTCATCATAAATTGGATTCTAAGGAGATTTTCTTTAAAAGCTTCCTTCATAATGTCAGAAACCTGCTTCACTTGGGAAAGGCCACTTTCAGCTATAAATTTCTCCATCTCTAACCTCTGAACAGTGATTTGGGATGTTGATGAGAAAACAATATTGGGAAGTTCTGAATAAGTATGTCACGGGCTCTGATTTGAGTCCCACTGGCTTTTGGACTTGAGCCATTTCCATTCTCTGTGCTGCCATTTCTTTACCAATAATATGGGAAATGAAATGATACTTACCTCAGAGTCTTGTTGAGAAGATCAAATGAATAAATACTTCCAAAGAGCACAGCCTGGTAAACAAAACACAGAAATCACTTAATAACGTTGCCATTGCTGTTACTCGTAATAGCATTTCTTGTATTTGTTTTGCTATCGTTATTAGGCAAGTTATTTTCTGAATGGGATTCAAGGGGAAATCAATTTCATCATAGAAGAAATAATTGGATGTAGGGACACTGCAACTTCATTAAAAATTTCCCCTCTGGAGGTGCCTGGGTAGCTCAGTTGGTTAAACATTGGACTCTTCCCTTCAGCTCAGGTCGTGATCTCGGGGTTGTGAGATGGAGCCCCTGCCTAGCCCCTGTTTCAGAGTCTGCTTGAGATTCTTTCCTTCTTCCTTTGGCCCTCCCCATGATCACATTCTCTGTCTAAAATAAATAAATAAAATCTAAAAAAAAAAGTTCTTTTTTTTCTCCTACACCTCACTAAACCTATCTAGGAAACTTCCTTAAACATTTTATGATATTGTGTCTACATTACCATAGAGTGAATATTGCCTTACAAAATGCTGAAACTCTGTTCTGTATATGTGCACTTATTCAAACACGCACTCTTGTAAAAATAAGACAATCTCACTAAATGCAAAAATATTACCTATTAGTACTGAGATACTCAAGAGAAAATTATTTTAAGTGCTTCATTAGGCATCCTGATGTCTGTATTTGAGATAATCGAATGAAATAGTAATTGCCATGCAAATACATCTTGAATAAGGATGCTAAAACACTGTTTTAAGCAATTAATATATTTTAAAGAATTTACTGGGGTTTTTTTGTACAAAATGACACACACCCCTGAGTTCATTTGCTACATGAAGTGAAATCATTAAACTTCTAATTAATGAAAAGGTCGATACACAATGAATAAACCAACGCCTACCACTGAACGATGTTTCTCTATCCATCTGCTGATATTAAAACCTTTCAGGCCTTCAAACATGTATCCGACTGTTTCGGTTTTTTTAATCCAAGTGAAAAATGTTATGAATTTATAAGATGGATGCCAAGAGGTCATATCTAAATATCAAATAACTCTCTAATTTTCAACTGGTGAAATTTTTAAGGCCAATCATATTGGGGAAAAATCAAATCACTAAACTATTGTACACCCAATTTTGAACTCCAGCAGAGTAAACTTAACCTGTTGATATTTGGAGTGGATTATTTTGAATACCTTCTGCTCTATAGGACAAAATGGTTTTCGGTAATAATTATAAGATGTATAACCTATTTCAAAAGAGCTTCAGGCATTGTTTTAATTGTTTCCATTTTTGCTTTACTAATTAATTAATATATTTATTGGTTGAGCTTCACCAGATCAATGGGTTTTGTGTTGGCAAGGGCATCACATCTCAAATTCTTATGGAACTCAGAATAATTAAGGGCTAATGGCTGGTTTCATAACTATGTTGAAATTACTGCCAGTTCTTTCAATTTCCTGCAGGATAAAAAGCATGGCTCTTTATTCAATAGTTTCTATGTCTGCCCAAAATTTTGAACTTCTAATCTTTAATTTTAGTGAGCTATTACATTATGCATGCTACATAATTGACAAATGATTAATAGTTTCACTTAATAAAACCAAAAATCTTCAAAGTTAGAAGCTGGGGGGACACCTGGGTGGCTCAGTTGGTTAAGCATCTGCCTTCAACTCAGGTCATGATCCCAGAGTGCTGGGGTGGATGGAGCCTCACATTGGGCTCCCTGCTTGGCCGGGAGCCTGCTTCTCCCTCTCCCTTTGCCTGCAACTCCCTCTGCTTGTGCTCTCTCTCTCTCTCTTTCTGTCAAATAAATAAATAATCTTAAAAAAAAGTGGCAATATTGATTTGAACTCTCACAATGAGCCCCATTATTGTCGCTCTTAGTGTCAGTTCTTACCACCACACTATGATGTGCTAGGAAAATAGACATTTATGATATTGTGCTTTCAGAGGTGAAAAGAAAGATTTTAAGTTAGTGACATTTATTTCAGCATAGTAATTCAGTCTTTCCCAACTAATTCCTTTAATACATATGAAGAAAACTGAAAAGAAGAAAATACAGTATACTAATAAACAGGCATTATAATAAGGTAGATGGAATACAATGAGAAAATCTAGAAAGTTCTCATCACTCGTTGAACTAAGGATTGAGTTCATAAAGTACAATTGAAAATAAGTAGTAAGATGTTTTCTCCCAGCTTTCCCCTCACCTAAAATTTATTAGTTGGCCCTTCCACCTCTCTTCTGTTGACTTAATCTTCCTAACACTCTCCAGGAAGTGTGTTGGTCAAGCAGTGATGAGTTTATCAGCCTTACGGAGAAGGGGAGAACACACGTAGCAGAAAGGGGGAAATGAAGGGCAATGGTTTTGGGCTTTCAGGGTGTGGATCCAAAGGGTTGAAGGTGACTTTTTCAAATAGGGGGAGTTCAGCTGGAAAGATGTTGTTACATGACTGTTTAGTTCTGTAGACGCAGCAATGTGCAGGTCCAGAAGCAAGTCTTGATAAGGACAATGTCATTCATAAAACCCTATTTGCATACAGTTTGGGAAGGAAACAGTGAGATTCATCACTGGTGTCCAGGCTTTTCTTCTGGGACAAGTGTCTGCTGGAAACCAGTGAAGTCATGTTGAAACACATGATCTCTGGTCTTAGACATGGTAGTTAAGCTCTGTGGACCCAGGGGTAGTCAGCGCCCCCCGTCCTGCCCTGTGAAAAGGGGGGCCACTGTGCTTGCTACTTGCTGTCTCGATCTCCACTCCACTTGTCAAATTTCAAGCTTTCAAGCTGAAATTCTAAGTCACTGTAAATGATAGGAGAGGTTGTTAATAAGGCTTTCTTCTGTCCTAATAAAATGTTAGAGGTGGGGCAAAATGAAGACAATACCAGCTACAAGCTGAGTTTTATTCTTTTTAACAAAACTGTCAGTATCACTAAATAATTAGACAATGGAGGTTTAAGGGACAATGTTCTCTCAAAAGAATAAATGAGAGGCACTAGAGAGAAGCATGCTAGTTGGGGAACAGTCAGGGAAATCTGCTTATGGGGACCTGCCTTCAGTTACAGGTCAGAGTAGCCTAATATCACAACACAAGATACAGTCACCAGGATGAAGGAAATCTTCCCCAGCTCTGATGATTCACACCTCACTTTGTTTGACTGTTACTTAGTTTTATAAGTGAACAAATTGAACCATAGATGTTTAATGTTGCAGAACAAGAATGAAAGAATGCTTTTGATTTCAGGGGTGCCTGGGTGGCTCAGTGGGTTAAGCCTCTGCCTTTGGCTCAGGTCGTGGTCTCGGGGTCCTGGGATCAAGTCCCACATCAGGCTCTCTGTTCAGCGGGGAGCCTGCTTCCCCCTCTCTCTGCCTGCCTCTCTGCCTACTTGTGTACTCTCTCTTTCTTTCTCTTCCTCTCTCTGTCAAATAAATAAATAAATAAATAAATAAATATTTTTTAAAAAAGAAAATAGAATGCTTTTGATTTTAGTTAGTAACAGACTAGTACATGGGGGAAAGAATGCAGATGTTTGAATCCCTTCAATGAATACCACACAATAAGTTTTACTGGACTTATGCATGAGTATCAATTTTTTTCATGTATATGAAACCAGACAATGCTTTGAGAATAAATATCCTTGATTAGTGAGCATGGATCATTCATTTATTATGGGAACAAAATCATTAATAAAATATTTTAAAAAGTAAATTTCTAAAAGTCAAAATTGTATATGTATGCCTACTAGAAAATAATAAAATTATATACATAAATTCATACATTTAAGTCAAAAAGCTTTAAATTAAAAAAATATATATCACTCTTCCAAGACCCTGCTACTGAGACTATAATGATGTAAACATTACCTATTGAAATATTTGGAATGACAAAAACTTATACTCAGTAGATGCACCATGCTTCAAATTTCACATAAGCGATTTCAAAAATATTCCCCTCTAGACAACAGAAGGAATGTCGAGGTCAGGGTGGCCTTCACTAAAATCCATTATAATGCTCACAACATTTTTGAGATGGTGAACTTAAAAATTGTTAAAAGAAATGGTGACAACAATGCATAATTTTCTACAAAAACATGAATACCTATGTCTAACTTGTGAAGTTATAACAATAACAATATAAGATATACTTGAGGAAATTAGGAAATTAGGGTAATTTTTATAGTCTTGAATTATTATTATTAGTTTTGAAGAGAGAGAGAAAGAGGAGGGGAGGGCAAGGGAGAAGGGAGAGAATCTTAAGCAGGCTCCACACCTAGCTTGGAGCTCGACATGGGGCTCCATCTCACAGCCCCAAGATCATGACCTGAGCCAAAGCAAAGAGTCAGCTGCTTAAGTGACTGAACCATCCAGGCAGCCCACCTTGTATTATTTAAAACAGGAGTAGAAATTAAAATTGATTTTAGCCTTCACTGATTTAGCACACGTAGTAAATCTCAAGAGTAACTACGTTAAGCATCGAGATACAGTATCCATTACAAGCACAGTGGGGAGGTGTGAAACAAGAATGTAAAGCACTGTGAACTCAGTCAATTGAAAAAAGCCAGAGGGAAAAAAGTGAGAAAATAGGGGTGCCTGGGTGGCTCAGTCAGTTAAGCAGTATTTTTGTTACTGATATATTTGTTTTTACTGTGTTATTTTCTCACTTTTTAAAAAATATTTTATTTTATTTATTTGACAAAGACAGACACAGTGAGAGAGGGAACACAAGCAAGGGAAGCAGGAGAGGGAGTAGCAGGCTTCCTGCTAGCAGAGAGCCCAATATGGGGCTTGATCCCAGGACCCTGGGATCATGACCTGAGCCAGGTGTGGAACCTGCTTAAGATTCTCTCCCTTCTCCCTTGCCCCTTCCCCTCCTCTTTCTCTCTCTCTTCAAAACTAATAATAATAATTCAAGACTATAAAAATTATCCTAATTTCCTAATTTCCTCAAGTATATCTTATATTGTTATTGCGATTTCAAAAATATTTTTGTTACTGATATATTTGTTTTTACTGTGTTATTTTCTCACTTTTTAAAAAATATTTTAACAAAAATACATAGAACTATGATTTACCAAAGTTGGTATTGGCAAATTCACCATTATAGTAGATGATTTTTTTTTTTTTGAGTTGGCAAAAAAAGGTTATAGAAGATTTAAACAACACACAAACTGAAACTGAACAAACATACACAGAAATGTATACTGCTGGGAGCCTAGGTGGCTCAGTTAGTTAAACATCCAGCTCTTGATATTGGCCCAAGTCGACTCAGGGTCATGAGATCAAGTCCCCAGGGCTCGGCACTTAGTACCTAGTCTGCTTGAGATGCTCTCTCTCCCTCTCCCTATGCCCCTCCCCCTGTTCATACATGCTCTTTCCCTCTGTAAACAAATAAGTAAAATCTTAAAAAAAGAAAAGAATTATACTGCCAAGGTAGAGAACATGAATTTTTCCAAAACTTGCATACACAAGAGGCCACAGGACTTAACAAATCAAAAATTACAGCATATTCTCATTGGACAAAAGGAGAGAAATGGTAAAAAGAAGACCAAGTGAATTCAAAATCAAAAGATATATTAGAGAGAATTAAAAGTCAGCCCTCTGCGAGCACTAAACGTTTTTCAAGGTAGACAATTTTACCTTTACAGATTGATAATCAAGTCACAAAAGAGAAGTATAAATGAAAAGGGGTGAAGTCAGTTAGCCTGGATTGGGCCTTTTAGGTAAATTTATTCATCCTTGGATGGAGGCTCCTCCAAGATGTTTTTAAGGTTCACAATTAAATTCCTCTTTTTAGAGAATTGGGTTAATCTCCACTGGTAGAAATAAGAGGGTGGGAAAGAATATTCTTCTTCCTTTTGCAGTTTTCCTCTTTCTGTAACTGAAATGAAACACAAAAACACTGAAAAAGTTTCTGTGATACCTCATCATTAGACTTTTCCCCAGTTTCATTAGATTTTTTCCCCAATTCCAGCTCTGAATTCTATGTTCCTGACATAGAGAATGAAAAGAAATTGGTTATTTGGTACAATTATGGTAGATTCTAGGTTTAATTCTATCATCCACGGAGGTGTGTGTAGGAGGGAATTTCTATTTGTAATTACCTATCATCTGTTTATCTATCAATCATCTATCTAATCTACCTATTCTATCTATCTATCTATCTATCTATCTATCTATCTACTCATCTTTTTATCTTTCCTCATCATCTTTTACCCCTTTTTGTTGTTTAAACCCAAGGATGTATACGTAACAGAAATAAGTAGCAAAAGACACTCTTCAGAACCAGATGTTCAGAGTGACAATAAAGCAGAGGTTTTTAACCTCAATTGACAAGGAACCAGTTCTTACTGTTAATCTACATTTGCTATTAAAATCACAGCATTTTACTCTCTTCGGCAAACTCAGTTTTATTCTTCTCTGTGTTTTCCATTTGTTGTTGCAGAGGGAAGAACCCTGACCTGGTCTCTTTGGCAGTCCTGAGGTTTGGAATTGGTTGAATATTTTTATTAGTCCAAAGATTTTCTGTACAGCCACCCAAATATGACTCCCAGATTATGTTTAGTAGAATTCTTTAAGAGCCATGATCTTCTCCTTAAATACTTAAATAACCCTTAAATTTGCACATCAGTAGTATGGCAATATTCAGTGTCCTTTGGTGTGGTGTAATTTTTCATTTCTGCAAACAAGCATGAAAGAAAGGTCTTGGTTGGGACGCCTGGGTGGCTCAGTTGGTTAAGCGGCTGCCTTCGGCTCAGGTCATGATCCCAGCGTCCTGGGATTGAGTCCCACATCGGGCTCCTTGCTCGGCAGGGAGCCTGCTTCTCCCTCTGCCTCTGCCTGCCTGTCTGTCTGCCTGTGCTCGTTCGCTCTCTCTCCCTGTCTCTCAGACAAATAAATAAATAAAATCTTAAAAAAAAAAAAAAGAAACGTCTTGGTTTTAGGCAGATGCACGGATTTCATAAAACAGCCTTGAAATTATTTCTGCCCGGCAAACAGTCCATATACACATTTAACATCTTCATAGCCAAGTGCAGACTTTGATTTTGATACCGCATTTCTGAAGTTATGAATGGGTTTAAGTACTCTCCCTGTATTTTCAGAAATTTCCAACTTCTTTTCCTAATTTCTGTGAAGTGATTATTCATATCCCTAATTTCTCCACAGGGTTTATTTTCGTTATTACTATTTTCTATGAGCTTTTTGTAAATTAAGGATGTGAACCCTTTGTCTTATGTTTTTCAAACTTTTCTCAGAGTCTCGTTTTATTTTGTTATAGTTACTGTAATTTTCTCTATATGAAATTTAATTTCCGTGGAGACAGTTTTATTGTTTACTTTTATTGATTTCATGTCTTCCTGGGAAAGCTACTGACATTCCAGAACAAGAAATACATTTATCTGAGTTACTTCCAGGATTCTGAAGGTTTCATTTGACTTAATTTTAGATATTTGATTGATATGCATATTATTTTGCAGCCAAGTGAGCCCATCTTGTTTATAAAGTGTTTCATAGTTGTTTTTTCTGTAGCTAGAAACATGGGTTATTGAATGCCTTCCTTTCTGCACAGATTTGAAATGCTACCTGTAGTCTAGAATACAGTGATGTGACAGATTTTCTTTCCTTTCTCTTCTCTTCTTTTTTTTAAAGATTTTATTTATATATTTGACAGAGAGAGAGAGAGAGAGAGAGAGATCACAAGTAGTTGGAGAGGCAGGCAGAGAGAGAGGGGGAAGCAGGCACCCCTCGGAGCAGAGATCCTGATGAGGGGCTCGATCCCAGGACCCTGAGATCATGACCCGAGCCAAAGGCAGACACTTAACTGACTGAGCCACTCCAGCACCTCAGAGTTTATTTCCAGTAATGAACACATCAGTCTGTCTCTCTCTTTTCTGTTTTTCTAAGTGACATTGACATTTCTCCACCCAGAGGTAGGGTATGTGTTCCCTTCCCTTCAACCCAGGCAAAACTTTATAACCAAAGGTCTTTTATGTCGATTGTAAAAGGTGTTAAAGCTTCCCTTTGGCTAATGTGTCTTGGGAGTCTGGGACTTATAAGTTCAGTCTACCTACCCTATAATCACCCATGGAAGAGACAAGTGGAGAGGTCCCAAATAAAGAGAAAATACCCAAGGGGACTCCGGTATTCCAGCCCTCAGCAGTTTAACATTTTGTCGTGCAGGAACTAGACAGGTCACGAAGGGCTCTGTCATATGACTGTAGCCCCAGGCTTATGGACTCCCAGATGACACCCCGAGGATGTGATGAGCACTGGGTGTTACATGCAACTGATAACTATGGAACACTACATCTGAAACTAATGAAGCACTGTAGGTTGGCTAGTTGAATTTAAATTGAAAAAAAGAAAAAAAAAAAAAAAGAAGAGAGAGAGAATGTAGGAGGAGCTGCCCCTTCTGAGCCCTGCCCAAACTGCAGTTGTGTTTTTGGAAATTTTGAGATGGTTTGTTTTACAGCAGTCACTAACTGGAACAATTCCCAATAGCCTTCATTTCATTTATTCTGCTATAATTCATTGATCTACCTTTTTATTTCCTCTATAGGTAACAGCTTTTAAAAAATCACCTTGAAAAAATAAAATGTGATAGAAGAGAATTCTCCAGATTACTCAAAATATCTTGGATTTGTTCTTTTGTTTGTTTGTTGTTTCTTCCAGAAAAGTGAAGTAGTTAACATCCTCAAGCAAAAAAACAAAACCCATCACAACAAAACAAAACAAGAAATCTTATTTAGTTAATTGTTACCCTATTGAGTGTTAAGAATAATTAAGAGATAATTGTTAGCTTCATTTCATCAGCTCTACGAGCAAGTTATGCTCTAAAGTTTATTTACTGGTATTTTTTGATTCAAAAAACATTTTAAAAAATTTTATTTATGTAAGTTGTTTCAAGATAGACTATGTCCTGGCAATAAGAGATTTAATAAATTTAGCTATTACTATAGGCTTGTGGCTGTGGCTTTTTTTTTTTTTCATTTTGTAAGACAGTTTTTATTTTCAATGTATTCTTTTACTGTGGTAAGTAGGACTTTTAATTTAATTTCTTTTTAAACAATTGTTTTTCCTGTTAATTTTTGCATTTTAGTTTTATAACTAGACACCTCATTACACTGTCTTTCTATTTATAAGATTTTAGATGATTCTATCTAGGTTTCTATTTATAAAATCAAGACCTATAAAACCATAAAGCATTCTTTCCTTCCAAAAAGAAGTATATGTCTTTTGCTGTTCTGCTAGAATGTATTTATTCTCATTGTCCCTTGCTTCTTGGCAGTAACAAGAGCAGAGAAGTAGTCTATGCAGCAGGGCATGCTAAAATCAGGAGAATCTGAGCTTCCACAAGCCTCTTGAAATCATTATTTTCCAGCCAAGGTCTCTTTACTAGCGATGCCAGCGGTGTTAAAGGCTGAGGCAGCATGATATGCACACGGTGTTGCTTTCATTGCTTCTGAAAGTGAGGCAGGAAGAAGGAGGAACCCACAGAGACTGGGGATGATCCCCGCCCCAGGCCGTCAGCTGCCTGCAGAGCTCTCCCTGGTCCACGGAGAGAGCCACTCAAGAAGTTTCCAGGCCCTCCTGCAAGACAAAGTTACACAGAATTAGTCTTGCATCAAAACAGATATCCTTTGTGTGGGGCTCTTCTCATTACAGAGCTGAGAACAGGGGAGAACCACAGACTGGGCGCAGCACCCCTGCAGCCCGTCGTGTCCAGCACCTGTCCAGTCTGGCTGACCTCTGACCACAGCGTCTCTTCTTATGGTCACAGGTGTGCAGACGTGGCGGGCTCCTTGTCCAGATGACAGGTTTTCTTCAAGTCTTTCCTCCTTGTTGTTCAATCACTTATCTTCATTTAATTATATTCTTTCTTTAGGAAGTGTGACTCATAAAGGCGTTGCTTATATAATTGTGAATATACCTGCATATTGTAATTTCTCACGTGATTTTTTTTTTAAGATTTTTATTTTATTTGAGAGAGAGATAGAGAGAGAACACAAGTAGACAGAGCAGCAGGCAGAGGGAGAAGGAGAAGCAGGCTCTCCAGTGAGCTGGGAGCCCAATGCAGGGCTCCATCCCAGAATCCTGGGATCATGACCTACATCCAAGCAGTCGCTTAACCCACTGAGCTATAATTTGTCAGCTTTTAATATAAGGCGGTGAATTCACTTTATAATATTTTATTTACTTTTTTTGCTTATTTATAAGTAACTGGTCTAGAGACTGGTCTAGAGAATCATTTTTGTGCTTCCTTTATCAAGTGTAAGTACCTGAATTTTTCTAGCTTGGCAAAAACAAAGTTTTTATCCCCCTCAAATCCTCACTTTTAAAAAAGTATCTGAATTACTTCTACCATAAGGCTATGTTTTTAACGGGATGCAAACCCACTTTGCACTAATGTTTTGTGTAAATGCTCATGCTGTTTATAATACCTCTAGCAACAATGACTGTTGGGATTTAGAAAAGGGAAGTCGTGGATAGTCTTCATGTGCAGGGAGTCATGCTTGTTTTGGGGGGTATGTGTGAGTGTTGGCGGTGGGAACAGAGGTTACTTCACTATGTTTTTTTTTTTTTTTAAAACTCATTTTTTTTTTTTTTAGATTTTATTTATTTATTTCTGTCAGAAAGAGAGAGAGAGAGAATGGGAGTGAGCACAGGCAGACAGAGTGGCAGGCAGAGGCAGAGGGAGAAGCAGGCTCCCTGCCGAGCAAGGAGCCCGATGTGGGACTCGATCCCAGGATGCTGGGATCATGACCCGAGCCGAAGGCAGCCGCTTAACCAACTGAGCCACCCAGGCGTCCCTCACTATGGTTTTTAAATCCCAACTTTCCCACACTCTGGCTGTGAAATTCATTTATACCTCATGCCCATATTGTGGGGAGATTAGTACTTAGCACAGTGCCTATATGTACAAAACAGTGAGTAAATATTAGCTATAATACAATTTTCATTAAGTGCACAATTTTAGTGTTTTGGAAAAAGCTAATATCCACATACAGATCTTGCTTTCGGTTTTTGTTTTTGTCTTTGTTTTGTGTTGTCAGTTATCACTTGTGGAAGACTAAATACAAAGTGGTATTATTTAGATAATTAGAATTTTTGTTATAGTTGAGGCTGCATTCCAAATCATTTTTTTAAAGATTTATACTTCTTAGGTGATTTCAAACTTGAAACAATGGAGATAATTCTTACCTAACGAGGTAGAAAAAAAAACACTTTTTTTTTGAAAAATAGTATTTCTTATGGATCATTTATAAAAGGCTGTGTTATTTCAAATTTGTATTCCTTCTTGGAAATGATTTGTGGATCTTTTTGTATGAGGGAATAAAATACTTAATAAATTCTTTGAAGTCCTGAGATATATATTTTTAAAATATTAACCAATAACTTGGCTATTGTGGACATTGCTGCTATAAACATTCGGGTACACGTGCCCCTTTGGATCACTACGTTTGTATCTTTAGGATAGATACCCAGTAGTGCAATTGCTGGGTCATAAGGTAGCTCTATTTTCAATTTTTTGAGGAACCTCCATACTGTTTTCCAGAGTGGTTGCACCAGCTTGCATTCCCACCAACAGTGTAGCAGGGTTCCCCTTTCTCCGCATCCTCACCAGCATCTGTCATTTCGTGACTTGTTCATTTTAGCCATTCTGACTGGTGTGAGGTGGTATCTCATTGTGGTTTTGATTTGTATTTCCCTGATGCCCTAGATGTCCATCAACAGATGAATGGATAAAGAAGATGTGGTATATATATACGATGGAATACTATGCAGCCATCAAAAGAAATGAAATCTTACCATTTGCGATGACATGGATGGAACTAGAGCGTATTATGCTTAGCGAAATAAGTCAACTGGAGAAAGACAACTACCACATGATCTCCCTGATATGAGGAAGTGGAGATGCAACGGGGGTGGGAGTTAAGGTGGTAGGAAAAGTAAAAATGAAAGAAGATGGGATCGGGAGGGAGAAAAACCAAAAGAGACTCTTAATGTCATAAAACAAACTGAGGGGGGTGGGGGGAAGAGGGGTTGGGTGAGGGTGGTGGGGTTACATCATATGTTTAAATAAAGCTTAAATAAAGTAAAAAAAAAATATTAACCAATAAGATTTTTTGTAGAATAATTTCTCTTTGAATTTTATATATCATGAGTTTTCATTTTGGGGGGATAAGTGCCAAAGAGTATATTTCCTGGGTTGTATGATAGTCACTTTTTTTTTTTTTTTTTTTTGCTTCTTTGTTTTCAGAAATTATCGAGGCATTTTTCCATTCTGGCTATACCATTTTACACCTGGGGCAGCAATGCAGGAGGGAGCTAGATGTCCCACATCAGTGTCTGGTATTGCCCATATTTTTCAAGTTAACCGTTCTGGTAGATGTGTGGTATTATCTCATTGTGGTCTTAATTTGTGTTTTCTTACCAAGGAATGATTTTCAGTATTTTTCATGTGTATCTCTACCATCTGTATCTTCTGTGAAATGCCTGTTTATGACTTTGGCCCATATTTTAATTGATTTTTTTTTTTTTTGCTGTTGAATTTTGGAAGTGTTTTTTGTCCTATATTCCAGATACTAGGACTTTGTCACATATGTGGCTTACAAATCATTTCTCCTAGTCTGTAGGTTGACATTATATCCTCTTAACACGAGCTCCTACAGAACAGCAGTGATTAACTTTGCTGAACTCCAGCTTATCAATTATTCATTTTATGAATCATGCTTTTGCTTTTCCTCCATCTTTCAGAGACTCCTTATGTTTGTTTTATAGTTGACGTTCAGGCTTTTTAGCTGATATAGCGGGAGGAATAGGGAGAAGCACGTCTACTCTGAGTTCCCATTTTAACATTTTATTATTATATTATTATAACAAAGTGAAAGTCCATTTTCATACTATTTCAAAAGAGCTTATTTCAGGAATGTTTTATTGATTTTTAGATAATCTTCACTTATTTTCATGTGACAAAGTCTTTTGATTCTTCTGCATGTTTAACATGCATCATGTCATGTGTGTTCTATCTACTTCCATGTGTTCGGTCCTTCCCTAAACTGGTGTTTTGAAATCAGAGACGGTATAATCAACGTAGAGACACGGAGGAGAGATCTTTCTATTCCTCCCACAGGAGAGCTTTCTTTGGCATGATGGAAAGATCAGGAGGGAAGAAGGTCTTTGTTTGGACGTGATTCCGCTGCTTACTCTGGTCTCCTGAATGTTGCATTCTGATTCCTCATTTGCTAAATGGAATAATAATGCTTTGTAGAGGAAGAAGGGACATTTCTACCCATTTTACTAATAGAGCCTTCTGTTATTTCATGCTGGTTTCCTCCTCATAGAGAATAAGATGAAATCTAACTTGATTATTCATCACCCAAGACAGTGTTTGGGTGGCAATTATTGCCATTCTGTCTTAAAAAACCCAAACTCACCTTCCTTACTTTTTCTTGAGTTTAAGAGCACTCAGGCCCAGGAAGAGTCTAGAACCTTGGGGAAGACCAACTCTGTGAACCGTACTTCTGATAGGCTCTCTGTAGTGGACTTTAAGTCCTTCTTGGAGTTTATCTCTCTTCCTCTCTCTGTCCCTATCTCTCTGCCTCTGTCTCTTTCTTTCTCAGTGCAAAGGGAAAGGTTCCCTGTTCACTGTGGGAGAGAAGGATGTTTAGAGGAATGGTCTACTCACGCAGTGATCGCTCACTGTAATGAGAAGATCTAAGTCAATATCGCTGGTGTTCAGTGGTATTTGTTATTTCCTGGAGCATCTGTGTAAATTGTGACACCATCAGAAACTGGGTTATTTCCCATTTAATCTAATACATCACCAATTTTCTCTCTGCTTCATGCAGACATCTAGAGCAGAGATTAGAAAATGAACAAAATTTGATTTGGTTGCAATTTAGAAATTTTATCATCCATGGAAAGTCATGTCCTAATTATGTCATTGATGGTTTTTTGTGTTGTTTTGTTGTGATTATGGCTACTGAATGGTGAGGCAGTTAGGTTGTTTTATTTCATTCCAGTATTGTTTCTGTATTTTGGCAGTCCGAATTCCTCTTTCTACATAAAGGCAACTGAACCTTATTTTTAACTTTAAAATGATGCTAAGATACTTCCAAAAACTTTCTTTTAATTGCCTTCTTGTATATATTAAAATATTTTCACATCACAAAGCAATGTCAGTTCCTTGATTCTGCAAATTCCGGATGCACGTCTCAAGTGAAATCTCATGCTATATTCATATAAGATTCAAAATATTTTAAATGATGAAGAGTTGAATATTTATTCTAATAATCTCTATTTTTATTAGATATTCTGTAGCTTGTAAGCACCTCCATGCTGCAAACTCTGTGACTGGTCCCACGGGTGGCACGTAAAGTAACTCAAGGGTTAAGAGTCTCCTGCTCAAGATACTCTTACTGACACTGCACCACCAATTTTGAATGCAAACATTAAAAACACAGGTGTTGGGCTGTCAACAGTTATGCATTTTTGATTGATTACTGCATTACAATGCTATTGTATAAGAAATATCTCCAGACAGGCAATTGCCCTGTGAGAAAGATCTAGACTCACAGGTGAGCACGACTTCTAAAAGGTGGCAAAGCTGTCATTCTTTACGTCCCACAATTGCCATTCCAACAATTTCTTCAAGGATTCGTGGCTACTCCATAGTCTGCAGCTTGTATCCTAAAAAGTATATCGATGTCCAATTACAGCTCCCTCCCATGTTAAAATACAGTAGCTGCATCCTTGAAAATTGCACATTGATTGCCTAATTTTCCTTCTTCCCCTGAAGTATTCTGTCCTTGTGCTTCATCTATTGTGCTGTTTTCCTTGCTCAGAAGCATGGGCTTCATTCTGTGAATTTCCTAAAGCCAATGGAGGGACAGGCGATGTACTGTGGTATCTAAGTGTTAGGTCTCATTCGCCCAGGAGCTGCACAGACCTGCTTCCTGACAGTTCAGTAATATTCTCACTATACACAACTTGACTCTGACAAGGAATAAGCAGTCCTCACCTAATTCTTGATGACTGTTCAGCCATTTTCTGAGTTCTCCACTCTTATTAACACCTCCTTTCAATGTTATCCTTCCCTACATCCCTTCTTTAATCATGACCTCTCTCCAGGTGTTTAGAAAAATCCACATTATAAGACTAATGTCTTACCTTTTCTCAAGTTGTGCATTGCCAGAGAAAATCATTCCAATGTCCCTCTGACGCATAATTCTTAACAGGATAAAAAACCAAATTTTTCCTTTTTTAAAAAATTTAAATTCAATTAATTAACATATAGTGTATTATGAGTTTCAGAGGTAGAGCTCAGTGATTCATCAGTTGCATATAAAGCCCAGTGCTCATTACATCAGGCGCCCTCCTTTATGTCCATCACTCAGTTGTCCCATCCCCCCTACTGCCCTCCCCTCCAGCAACCCTCAGTGTGTTTCCTATGATTTGAGAATCTCTTATACTAAGCAAAATAAGTCAATTGGAGAAAGACAATTATCATATGCTCTCACTCATATGTAGAACTTAAGAAACAAAATAGAGGTTCATAGGGGAAGAGAGGAAAAAATAAAATCCTAAAAATCCAAATTGGTTTTATTCAGATTTCCACTCTTACAGGCTCTGTAAGGGGTCTTTGCTCCTATTAGCCTCACATCCGTGGTGTTTTGCAAACTCGCCCATTCTCTCCAGGGCTCTCCATTTAATGCTTCAAAACACTGATGAGTTTAACAGCTTTGTTTCATATTTTTGTATTATCTTTAACCCCCTAAAATTCCAAACTTACCTAGGCCCTTGCAACCCAGGATTCTTTTTTCTTCCCCCCAAATTAGTATTATTTCAGCCATAGATACATGATACTATGGTAGGTTTGGTTTTATTGTGGCTAAAAAAGTCTGAAATCTCAGCCCTTATAACAAGAGCTTATTTCTTGATGAAACTGCAAATTCAAGGTAGTTGTGGTTTTCTTCTATCTTCTTCATCATGGGCCATCATTGTCTTTGTTTTTTCTCATTCACATACTTTCCTAAAATCCTCTGTATTAAAAAGGACCCTCCTCCTTCCTCCCTCCCTCCCTTCTTCCCTTCCTTTCTTCCTTCCTTCCTTTCTTCTTTCTCTTTCTCTCTTTCTTTCTCCCCAACAGTGTAGCCATTTCTAAGTATTTCCTCATGGTTGTTCTCCATCTGGTATTTCCTGCCCTTTCCCGTGACTTCCCTCCTTCCAATACTGCAGCGGTTCCTTCATGTGCAGTCCTCCTTGATGAGGTCATACCACATTCTTGAGCTGTAACGTGTCTCAAGTCGTGTGTGTGTGTGTGTGTGTGTGTATTCTATCAATTCTAAGAATAGAGAAATTAATGCAGAAGTTTCTGGACTCTAAGAAATTAGGAAGGACTTTTAAATAAATTACCCCAGTGTGTGCTTTTTGAAGCATTGAAAGGAAAGGCTCTGGTTTCCTAGAGAAAATAATTTAATACAAGTAGGTTTCGGTTATGTATATTGGCCATAGTCAATGAGGCTGAGAAAAATAAAAGAAAAAAAAAGTACAGATGTTTTGCAATAATAGAGATTTTCTGTAGAACATACTTGAAAACTGCTAACTGTATTTGCTGGGAGAGGTATGAGTCTATGCCATTAGTGCCTTGGTTGACACATTGGCTATTTGGATATTGACAATTTTATGTCCCCAAAGAGCACATTACTCTGCCCTATTCTTCAGATCAGTTATAGTTGGGCAAACCCTTAGGGTTACCACTAGGAAGTCGGTGTTTCCTGACTACTGTGATTAGGTTATTTTAAACATAAGCACTCTTCCCTTTATATGTGTGATTATTTTATATATTTACCCCACCTACTAAACTATAAAAGCCATAAAGATAAAAGACATAACGATACTTGACGATCAGTCAATAGCTGAGCATAGGGTAGCTTCCTGATAAAGATTTTTGATGAAGTGAATCAATTCAAATGTTTTTTTAAAGACTTTATTTATTTATTTGACAAAGAGAGAGACAACGAGAGAGGGAACACAAGCAGGAGGAATGGAAAAGGGAAAAGCAGGCCTCCCTCTCAGCAGGGAGCCTGATGCAGGGCTGGATCCCAGGACCCTGAGATCATGACCTGAGCCCAAGGCAGACGCTTAACAACTGAGCCACCCAGGCGCCCCTCAGGATATTTTTGAAGGTATTACGCTGTGGAAATTAATCTTCCAAGGAGCAGATATTATAACTAAATGATTTGGGCATACTTAACCTCTAGTTTGAATCACATTTCCAATAGTGTGGGAATTAAAATAAATACTTTTCCACTTAAACTTGTTAATTGTATCCTGATTGTGAGATTGATTTTGACCCTAGTATACATTAATGAAATGCTGAGCACATATATTTTTATATGTAGCTGTGCTATAAAAGCTAAGACACTTTAACTTGCAAATAGCAAACCTTGCTTAAACAATAGAATGGAAATCTACTGACTCATGAAAACAAAAAGTGCAGGGTAAGGTTGACTCTGGTAAGATTTATACACGCAGGTCCCAACAATGTGCAATGGGATTGGAAGTGGAATGTTAATCCCTTTCTCCCTTCCTTCCTTCTTTCCTTCCTTCCCATCATCTATCTCTCTGTCACCTATCTATTCTCTCCTCTCTCTCTGCCCTTACTTTCTATTTTCCTCTATCCCTTCTCTCTCCTCCCTCTTTAGCTTCCCGGTCCTGAGCCCTGGCTCTATTCCCAGGTAGGGCCCTTCTCAGGGATGTAAAAAAAAATGGCCACTGGCAACTCCCTCCTTACCCCCTTCCCACTTAGCAAAGCAGGATCAATAAAGCACATTTTTTCTTTTATTTTTGTTCAAGATTTTATTTATTCATTGAGGGAGAGAGAGCACGAGAGGGAGGAGAGTAAGAGGGAGAAGCAGACCCCGCTGAACAGGGAGCCCGATGGATGGGGGAATCGATCCTGGGACTCCAGGATCAGGACCCGAGACAAAAGGCAGTTTCTTAACCAACGGAGCCACCCAGGAGCCCAAGCATCTTTTTCTAAATAGCAGCAGCAAACCCTCTGGTAAAATCCTCTTCAACTGTTAACGTTGCACCACACACCGACTGCCGATTCATTCAGTCTCTGACGTGACTGGACCCGCAGGTGCGACCATGGGAGCGAGAACGCCCCGTCTAAACCGTGGTTCAGAATGGGAGACAGAATGGGAGACAGAATGGGAGACAGGTGGTTTCCAAAGTGCTGCTAAGAAAGCGGACTCACACTGCTGCCGTAGACGCAGGCAGGCTGCTGAGAGGTGGGTTCGCTTGTGCTCTCAGTGCTTTCACTCCAGGTCCTAAAGTGGCCCCAAAATGTGCTTTCTTACACTCAGTGGGGAAATGCCTGATGAAATGACTTTTTTACTTTTGACACTTTTGTATTTATTTTAAAATATCTTTGTCTCTCTCTTTGCAGCAGAACTAAGATTCAGCTATGCTTTTTACTTTAGATTCTCTGAATCCAAATGTCAGGATTTGGAGAGGAGTTTTCTATAAGCTTACGATTGATTGATAGGGTTTACACCTGCTTTTCTACCACATTTCCCGGAGGTGCTGGTGTACCTGCACAACCTTTTCTTACCTAGTCAACATCGACTGAAACCACTGGGGGGCTTGAATACCCAAGTGTGGGGGGCACCTGGGTGGCTCAGGCGGTTAAGCATCCGTCTTCGGCTCAGGTCATGATCTTGGGGTCTTGGGATCAGCCCTGTGTCAGGCTCCTGCTCAGCGGGAAGTCGGCTTCTCCCTCTCCCTCTGCGTGCTCTCTTTCTCTCTCTTTTTCTCAAATAAATAAATAAAATCTTTAAAAATAAAACAAAATCCAAATGCTGTATTTTCCAACTCCTTCTAAAAGTAGAGCATAGCTTGAAACAAATTATAATATGTTAATAATATTATGACTTCATTAATCATCGATTTACTTTTGTTAATGTATAGAGGTATTAAAAACTCAAACATAATATATGAAAATACATTTTTGTTCATACATTGTTTCATATATTATTTCATAATGTATGAAAAATATATTGCGAAGTGCAGTAGAGGATATAAAGAAATCCCTAGTCAACTTTGTCTCTTAGGGATGTGATTTAACTGAGGGGATAGTCAAATAGCATTGTCAGCAAACGATGCTTGCCATCCAGCTGGGCGTATGATCAGGGAAATATAGACCATGGAATTCACAGGAATTTAGATCATTGTGAAAAAGTGTTTTCTGGGTGTCCCCATGAAGTAGAATCTTAATGGAACATAATGTGGAAGTTAGTGGGAAGCAGGAGGACAATATCTACAATTTTGTCTGCACTTTGAAGATAGTGGGAAGCAGCAGAAACGTGTTTTATAATTTTGCCCATTTCTTACCAAAATGGAAGATTTCTTGCCACAGAGAAATTTACCTTGAAGATAATGAGAAATCATCTGGTTGACTTTGTGTTTTGCTTAGCTGATCTGATCATGTTGTTTTTGCAAATCATATAAAGCAGATTGAAGGACTGAAGTGGAAAAGCAAAAGCACAGGAGCCGTTAAATAAACTTCAATCTATATTTTGTATCAGTACAGAGTTAAACAAATGTAACATTTTAAAATGTATTCAACTCTATGATTTATAGTCAGTTTTAGTTATAACTGTTAGTAAAGACAGTGGTGGTAATAGTTAATAGCTAATAATGGCTAATACTGAATGTTTTCTAGGAGAGGCATTATTTTCAGCCACTTGTTTATACTAATTCATTGAATTATTTCATCTATAAGAAACTGCATTATCTGTAAAGATATAAAACTTGGTAATAATGTTTTCATGAGATTACTGATTCTAACATGCTATTGCATTCTAAGCTTTTTCTTTTTTTGGAATTTTTCTCTTTTATTGTACAGTTTTAATAATTAAAATATTTTTTCATGTGTGTTTTATAAAATAAGTCCATATTTTAGTTATCATACAGAAACTCCTCAATTTTTAAGATCAAAGAAAAAAAGAGAACAAAAATAGATATTGCTCTTTAAACCTTGATTTTGTATTTTTTTTTAAGATTTTATTTATTTATTTGTTAGAGAGAGAGAGTGAGCACAGGCAGACAGAGTGGCAGGCAGAGGCAGAGGGAGAAGCAGGCTCCCTGCCGAGCAAGAGCCCAATGTGGGACTCGATCCCAGGACGCTGGAATCATGACCTGAGCCGAAGGCAGCTGCTTAACCAACTGAGCCACCCAGGTGTCCCTAAACCTTGATTTTGAAAGATTATCTTTCATTTCCTAACTGACTTAGGACAAATAGTGAATTGCTATTTTTTTCTGTTTTATTTTCATTTTGTTTCATGTTATTTAATTATTTTGAAAAAGTCATAGTATCATATTTCCAAGAGAATTTCTTGTAGCTATTTCTATGGTCAAGTAGGATTTTGCAAACTAACGTTATCACCTAAAAACTTCTCAGGCCCATTAGAAATTGCTTGTTTTTATAACCTTTTCAAAGATCTTGCCATAAAATCTATCGAGTAAAATACAGTTGTTTCACTGATCAATTTACTGTTAGAAATACTTTGTGTATCCTAAAAAAATGCAGTAACTTATAACCACTTATTAATGCTTTTAATTTCATAATTTTTGAATTAAATAACTTGATTTTGTATCAGTTTCCCATAAAAGAAACAAATCAATGAAAACAATATCAAATTACTCATTACATAAGGGTTAGGTAGTCTTGTTCTTTATGGAAGAACTTAGTATCTTTTTAAAATTTATTTAAATTCAATTAGGCAACATATAGTACACCATTAGTTTCTTAGTATCTTAATTGGTCTGCTAATTAATCATATTTTTCTCTTTGAAAAGAGCATAAAGAAAGTATATAGTATGTGTACTCATGAGACAAATGTAATTTGTAAAAATGTGTATAAATTACTTACTTTCTAAAAAAATAAGTGATTGTTATTACCTTACTTGTCTCATCTGTTATTAGGTATGATTTTGTATAGTTATATAATCTCTTACTAATATTTATCACCTATGAAATGGGATTAATAAAGACACCTATCATATTTTTTGCATAAGATTAAGTGAAATTGTGTATCAGGAAGATACATGGTGCGTGAACGTACTCTATATGTTTAGATACTTTTTTTTACAATTTTTAGTACCACATGTAACAATTATAGTGTGTATTTTTCACATACTTGTTTAATAGGAATTGTAATTAGACTGTGAGTAATTTTATAAGGTCTTATATTTTCAGGTAATGGAAACAAGTAAAAAAAAAATTTATATGTGTTTGATCTGTAAACTAATGACCCATGTGAATCTCAACTTCCAGGATTTTCTTTAGAAATTAACTATGGAGATATTGGATAAGCCTTGTACCATTTAGGATGTTAGAACCAGTGAGATCATAGCTAAAAGGAAAATAATATCTTTTTATCCATTTAAATGATTTGTTTGTATATATTTGTTACATAATTTATAATTCTTTTTCCTACAAATGCGTTTTAAAGATGTTTCCAACACACTACTTCATAAATTGTATGAAACTTTGTCCTTTAATGCCAAGAAATAAAATCTTTAACTACATTATCTCTGGACACAGCATTACAGAGTAGTCCTTGAAGAAGGCAAATTCAAGGAGCATGACTACCCGTTAAGATAAAATATGAAAAGAGAGAAACCCTGTCATCGGTGTCACAACACAGTTATTCTCATAATGCCCGGGAGTATTCCCAGGGGCATCTGCACCACGGACAGAACAGGAAAAGTAGATTAGTGTGATCTTCAGTGTTCCTTGGAACAAGTATAAATAAATGAATATTTAGCATCCCGACTTTCCAGCAACACTGAACCTTCTTTGTTCCCCTTCAGCTTGACTAAACTTTAAACAGGTTTGTCCCTGATTCCAGGCCCTGACCCCCTTTTTCTGGGAGCATTTACTTTAGAGAACTTACAAATTCTACCTCTACGCCATTGCAATGAAAATGTTTTAAATTTTTTTTGCCGGGGCGCCTGGGTGGCTCAGTCAGTTAAGTGTCTGACTCTTGGTTTCAGCTCAGATCATGACCTCAGGGTCATGAGCCCCACATTAGGCTCCCCACTCAGCTGGGAGTCTGCTTTCCCCTTCTTTCTCTCTGCCTCTCCCCCAGCTCATGCACTCTCTGTCTCTAAAATAAATAAATCAATATTAAAAAACAAAACAAAACAAACAAACAAACAAAAACCTTTTGTCAGCCTTAAGACCCAGGGACTATCTTTCTCAGCGACCAGGGGATGCCCTTGGACATGTCATCATTAAGACGGAGGACGGTGCCTTCATTGTAGTCTGTGTGGTAAGGTTGGTGCCCAAGTTTGATGAACGCCATGCCCCAACTTGTAAAACCACCTTCTGTGATGGAGTATGAGAAAGTTTACTTTTCCTTCGAGTAGAAGACACAGATGACCTAAGATTCCCTCACCTTAGCTCTTAGAAACTACCCCAGTCTTTTTTTTCTTTTTTCTTTTTCTTTTTTTCTTTCTTTCTTTTTTTTTTTTTTCCAGGGAATTTGAGCCAGACTGAGTTCTGGTCTCCCCTATTTCAACGGCCTTGAGTAAAATCTTCCTTGTCTCTTGAAATTTGTTTGGTACAACTTTTGCTTTGACCACATTCTCTGTCTCTTTTCCTCTTTCTTCCTGTCTCCATCACCATCCACATGGGCCATTTAATACATGTCCAAATAGAATCTGCCTAGATTTTCTTATTAGTGCTTTCATAGTCTTTTCAGAAATAAGAAAGGAAGTCTAACTTTCTTTAGAAACATGCTAATTTTTAAAAATGTTTAGAATTTGTTTGAGACTCGTCACTACACATGTCAATAGGGTCTTCCTGTGGGTTTACCCCACATATGCAGTTGTTCTGATACAAACTCAATGCTTTCATAACCAGAAATTTTTATTTATCTTAAAAGTTTAAGTCATATCTTGGAAATAATCTTTAGCTTACAGAAAGTACAATAATAGTACCAAGAACATTTGAACATTTTTTTACCCAAAGATTAATTGTTTGCATTCTGTCCTAGTGTTTTATCATTTGCTCTCTTTACACATATTTTTTTTCTCTGAGTTTATCATTTGTCTTTTGGTTCTTTATGGTATTTTCTCCCTAGCAATTATTTCTAATGTAAAACATATCAATTTTTGTCTTGGTGTTAGATCAAGTTTAGAATTCCTTTTTCTACTCTGACCTTTCTACAGAACAATTTATCTTTTTCTGTTAGTACTTGTGTCATGTTTCACACTTACATTATCAATGAATTTCAAGTTCATTTGTGTGTATTGGGTGAGGAATGAATTTTATTATATCTTTTCCCAAATGGCTATCTGGTTCATCCAGGATCATTGGTAAGAAGTTCATATTTACCCCAGTATTTTGAGGTATCATCTTCATCAT
Source organism: Taxidea taxus jeffersonii (assembly GCA_003697995.1). Classification (NCBI taxonomy): domain Eukaryota; kingdom Metazoa; phylum Chordata; class Mammalia; order Carnivora; family Mustelidae; genus Taxidea; species Taxidea taxus. The sequence continues at coordinate 27,662 of RCUC01169695.1, forward strand.
ATACTTTATTTCTGTGTCTATTTGCATAATTTGTGATCTATTCCATTAGCTTGGTGTCTGTGCACCCGTACCAAGCTCTTTTTGAAAAGGACCTTGAAGCACATTTTAATCTGCTGGGTTAATTGGTTTTCCAGCTCTTCCTTTTCAGTGTTTTCCTTGATATTCTTAAGTATTTATTTTTCCATATGAACTTTAGTATCAACTTGTGTTGCTCAATCAAATTATTGGTACTTTTTCTGGAATCTCACCTGTTGAGATCTGACTTCCTATGGATCTTGAGACATATTTCTCATTTTTGAGAGGTAAAATTTACACTCACTTAACAACAGAGTAAAATAAAAAGGGTTTCGGTTGTAAGATCAGGATGACAAATGGAAACTAAGATGTTATCAACTTGTAGATTAGATCTCTAAGAACACATAATAGTCATTAATTATAAAATGGTTAGTAATTATGGTTCATTCACTAGTTTCTCTTAATACTGAATGAGAGCAAATACCTTCTACTGCCGTATAACCTGATTATGAGGGAAAATTCTAACTACCTAAGCTTGTATTGATTTCGGTATGTCCTCATCTTGGTAAAGGAAGCTTGGGTTGTATGTTTGTTCTCATATACATGCATCCCAACCTACAAGCATGTGCACGTGTGTATCTACTTAGTGTTAGATATTCACTAAACACTATGCATGGATAGTAAATGATGCATAAAAATAGAAAAGGAATCTCCTTTCAGGATGTTTCCTTTCTAGAAAGTGAGATCTATATTAATCAAATAAGAGTAAAATTGTGACTTTCTTGAGGAAGTGACCTTTGAACTAAGAGGTGGCAGAGGAGTAGGAGATAAAATGGGGGCTGAAGGCAAGGAAGAGAGTTCTGGTTAGTGTGAAGGCAAATGGAACTAGGAAGAAAAAGGAGGCCAGGAGGCTGAGAGAGTGTGGTCTGAAATGCGTGATATGGTAATAGCAGCCAGACGGGGCAGATCTGCGTGTTCCTTGTTGAAATCTTTCTTGAAGAAAAGGAAGCTGTTACATGGGATGAGTTCAGGTGCAGAAAGTCAGCTATAACCATATATTTATAAATATTGAGATAATCATATAAATATTCATAATCATATAAATATTGAGATAAGCACTGTGGCTCCTTTGTAAAAAAACAAGGAACATGTTGGGAGCAGAGAGCGTAATTTGGTCATTACTGCCGTTGTCCAGAGAAAGCTGACAGTTTGCCATAGAGTCTTGATGAAGGAAATGTGAATGACACTTGAGGACCTTCTTAATTCATTTATTTATTTTTTATGAAATGGGCACTGCTTTGTGCATTAGAAATGACAAGGGACGGCCCTACGCTTAGTCTTATGGAATGAAAGCTGAGTGGCACCCATGACTGGTAGAAAGGATGGGAGGAGAACTGGCTTAGGCTGCAGAGCATGAAGATCACAGCTGGGGGCATTCCAGAGGGAGCAGCTTTAAGCAGGAAGTTAGACATGTAAGTTTGGAACTCATAGGCCATGCCTAGGTTGTTTCTAAAGTAGACATATTTCATATACATGAATTTATAGGTCTGTTTATTTTAGTTGCTAATGGAGTTTGTAGAAGGAGAGTCATTGTATCCATTTACTTGGTCATGATCTTCCTCTTTCTGGAGATCTGTGTTCTTGAGTGGCTTGTGCAAATATAGGAACAATGCCCATGGAGATTCATAGGAGAATGTTTTTTGGTTAGACTTATCCTATGGCACAGAGATTGGAGAAGTATAGAGTATAATTAGAAGCATAAATGTCTGTTAAGGAATAAAAGCAAAACTACCTTTTTCTTAAATATTTATTTATTTTAGAGAAAGAGATAGTGTCGGGGGGAGGGGCAGTGGGAGAGAGAGAAAGAAACTTTAGGAGACTCTGTGCTCAGCATGGAGCCTGTGGAGGGGCATGATTTCGTGAACCTGAACCCATTACCCAAGTTGAAACCAAAAGTTGTGCACTTAACTGACTACATCACCCAGACACCCCCAAACCCACTTTGTTTTGGAAAACAAAACAAAACAAAAAACAGGCAACTGGCTGGTAAGGGGGTCTTCATGCCCCTTCAGGCTTGGGAAGAGCTGATGCTAGACCTTTGATGAGTCAGTTAACCTAAGCCACCAGTAGGCTATTGAATAAAGTTTGTGAGATAAGGGCTAGAAAAGATAGTGTCTGAGATCTCTTTGCATTTTAATATTCTAGAAATACATTATTTCTGGTGTTCTTCAAATGTGTCCCCCCCCACACACACTTTGTATCTCAATTTTCAACTTAAATTATAGCATAGTCTGGCATAGCAACTGGTAGAGCAATCTTTCTTGTAAGATTTTCTGTTACTCATTTGCATAAAATGGAAATTACTGAGATTGCTTCAGAGCACCAGTTTTTCCCCTCGTAGGCCCATGCGAAAGTATAATGTTCTCCAAGGTAATATTTCCCAAGAGGATAGTGCCTCATTACCATTTTTCAAAAGCTGTTAGGATCTCCTGAACCATAAAATGTGATTTAAAAAAAAAAAAAGATAAGCCACTTTTTTTTTTGGCAGGTGATAATTTGTTTTTAGTCACATAAAATTATTACTTTTATATTGGTTCACCTAAGCTAAATTAATGAAACATTTAATAAATTAAAATTTTATGTATTACATTTCTATAAGATTAGAAGCAAAAGTGATATATATACCTTTGATATGAAGGTATTATAAAGCCACACCTCAGACAAATATATTTATGAAAAAACTGATCTCTAAGAAATTTTTCTCAATACGTTTTCCAAGTATTACAGACAATTGTTTTTAATCAAGCATCATCAAATCTCATCAATGTTTTGTTACTTTCCCGAATATATTTACAAATAGTGGTAGCTTTAATGTAACAGAAATTTTATAAGAGGAAATAAAACACCTTAGTATTTAGTTTGTAAACCATGTTTGGTATCTCCATACATTTTCCAGAACTAACATTATTTCTATTCACACATCACATTCCCTAGAAGGTCACCTGGTCCCTAAATTACATTATGCTTAGCTCTGTATACTACTGTCCTTAGTTTGTAGTAGGTGCACACTAGATACTTAGAAGTACAAGTAAATTATTTTGGAGTGAGACATATGTCCCTGCCCTTCTACCAAACAATGCAGGCCTCGGGGAACACCAGCCACCAGCTGTGGGTAATGCTAGAACATACGATGTGAAGGAAAGAACATGGCTTGCTTATGAGAGCCTTTCAAGAAGTTTGCCTTCCTGGGCCCACCAATCCAAAGCTATTACATCCCAAACTCTGTCCCACCCTAGACTGCTTTAAAATCATCCAAAGTGAGGCCTAAAACCCTGTGTACGCTCCTTGAATTCTCATGTTCTGAGATCCTACAAAGACGTCAAGGTGGTGTTCTTCCTTACTACAGTATATCTCGTAACATTTTCTGGATCAACACGTTTCTCTGGTGATCTTTGGGGAAATGGATGGTCGATCATTCGGGAGTTCCCACTGCGGTCAGAGGCAGACCCCATCAGCATACAGTTCAGATGGTTTCCTCAGACTCCACTCCATTCCCTGAGGCATGTGGCATTGCTCCAGGTGTCTCTGTGACCACGTGGTCCGATGTGCTCTGCATTTTTCTCTGACCTCAAATTTCCTTTCTTCAGGCTCTCAAATGAGGGTTTCTTTTTAATTATCTGAAGTGGCGTGGAAACTTATCCTTGGGGAAAACTTGCTTTGCAACCCACCTCTCCACAGAAATCTGTCCAAATTTAACTTGTGATCATTGTTCCTCCTTGTGCATCACTGTCTGTGGCACATCCGTCAGCTTGCCTCTAAGAGAAAATTCAGCAGAGAGAGTAAATTGCCATCTTCAGCATGTCCAAAAAGCTGGTTGATAAGGTCCGGTGTCGACCACCTCCCCGAAAACAACCGAGGACACTCAGGATAATGCAAGTCACGCAGCGAGGTTTATTGCCAGCTAGCTGGGGTCCAAGTATCTGCCCGGCGCAGCGGGTTTCGACAAGGACCCCGAATGCAAGGCTCTAGGGGTTTATATGTGTTTCAACCAGCAAGCACGAGTCACACGGTAATTTTCCACAGCCCTCGCGGTTACACACAGTTCACAAGTCAGCTGCCCGTAACCTGGCTGGGTAAGATACAATTCCAAAATTCCAGGGACTGCAGCAAGATGCACATTTGGTTTCTTAGCGTAACTGCCCACATTCTGTTTTGTCCCGATAAGCCCGACACTGGCCGGTGAGTAGAGGCCTAAGTCACCAGGGGGTTATAGATAAGTAGAGGCCTACGTCACCCGTCACCTTGAGTCACTGCAAAATAGCGTCCTCCAGCCTGAGGTGTCACTGCGAACAGCTTCCTTTCATTTTTTCTGTCATCTTGATACAAGGATGTGTCCTCAGCTGACAGGGCTGGTCTTTGGTCATGCCCTGGAGATATATCCTCTGCACAAGGTTGTTGTTTCCAGCAATGGCTGTTTCCATGGGTGTTCACCATTTGGCCCCATAGCCCAAACACCTGCCCCTTCGTGTTTTAGCCTATGTGTGTGTGACCCCAGCGGGGATGGTGCCAGCCAGGACAACGAGAAATTACACTGGCCACTTGGGAGAACCTTGACACAAGTGGTACGGTTCATCTGAGAAGCACAGAAAAGAAAGGTCAAAGAGTCAGCATAAGCGATGGCTCCCTTCAATTCTTACCCCCTTTTCCTTCCTTTTTGTTTGTTTGTTTCTTTTTCTTCTTTTTCTCTTCCTTTCTTTCTTTCTTTCTTCCTTCCTTCCTTTCTTTCTTTCTCTCCTTCTTATCTTAGGGAATAAGATAGAAATGGATTGTGATTTGGGGTAATGGCCTCTGTAACTTAAAACTATAATTCAAGAGCTCTTGAAAATACTTTGATATGTGGACATATACATGATTGATACTTAAATGATTTATACATATCTGCATCAATAGGACAATATTTGGGCAGATAAAAATGACTTGCTTTTGGGACAGAAACTGCATTTTATTGGTCCATTTTATTCCCATATAAAAATAATGTCAGTCTAGTATAAAAGGCCTTAGTTTAATTCCTCATGAGTTAAGCTTTTATAATTCAGACTTTATTTCTATGGGTCTAGTAAGCTATCATTATTTTCACAAATTGTTCAGGATTGCAAGAATTAAAAAATGTGCTTCACTGAATCAAACTGTAAAACTATGTATCTTTTAAAGGAGTTTATCTTATAAATGTTTATAATCCTTCCTGTATAAAGGACAAATGTATTAGACTAAATTATAAGTTCTAGATCTCTATTCAACTTCAAGACTGTAAAAGAACATTATAGTAATTAATAAAACAAAGCTTTATACACCTAGACAAATTCTAACAAGGAAAAATGTATAAACACTGGTGATTTTTAATTTTTAAGTCTTTGCTGCTTATTTTTAGATGTAGAATGGTTACAGGCTGACATGATGTGAAATGTCGTTAAACGATAACACTACCCCCCAACATGTCCATATGTAGCGTTAAATTTGTTAAGGTGGCATAAAATGTATGCTTATGGAAAGACATTTCGTCAGACAATTTCTATTTCCTATCTTCAGTTTTCTTTTGTGTTGTGCACTTTGGTTAAAGTTGGTAAAACTATAAATGGTTATAATGGTTATAGTTGGTTAACTATAAATGGTATCTGATTAATATCAGATACGATGTTTAAAGAATTATGAATATGTATACACGATAGTATGACTGGTTTCTTAAGGAAATTGTTACAGTTTATTAAAGTAGTCAATTCAGTGAGACTCATTTATATTTATTTAATGTGCTACGAAAGTTAGTATTTTAGGCTAAATTTCAAAGTTAAATTCTCATCTATCTGATTTATATTATACTTGTGTATGTCTAATCACATACATATATGGTATATTAAAGTCAAATTAAAAGAACAGAGTGCTGGCCTCAGAAAATATTTGCTTGTTCCTGGAAGATGATGAATCAATTAAAACAACTCTCAAGTGAGCTTAAAGTGAATCAAACTGTAAAACTATGTATCTTTTAAAGGAGTTGATCTTAAAGGGACGCCTGGGTGGCTCAGTGGGTTAAGCGGCTGCCTTCGGCTCAGGTCATGATCCAAGCGTCCTGGGATCGAGTCCCACATTGGGCTCCTTGCTCGGCAGGGAGCCTGCTTCTCCCTCTGTCTCTGACTGCCTCTCTGTCTGCCTGAGCTCGTGCTTTCCCTCTCTCTCTCTCTCTAAAAAATAAATAAATAAAATATTAAAGTGTGGAACCAAGATTCCACTCAGGATGCCGTTCTGTGCCCTGGTTGCATGCACTAAATTCTTCCAGAGTCCACACAGCCCCCCCCAGCCTGCACACCCCATCTCAAGCCCACCCAGCCCACCCTCCCAACCACACAAATACTTTCTCCAAATCTTCTCTCATTGAGAATCTGCTAAGATCATTCAGGTGGCACACTCCCATAATATAGTAAATCTAATAAACAGTTTTATTTGGTGAACAATTTCATCTGGTCATCTTTTGTGAATTCAAAGAGCACTAGTATTGCTAATAATCCAAACAGTACTTGATACTTACAAGTGCATAACTTTATGGGAGATAGTAACTAGAATTCTCCAAAAAATAATAGTATTTTGAAATTTGAAATAGTATCATCAAATTTAACCTCAATGATATCTTTAAGATATATCTCATATACCATACATTAAAATAGTTTAGAGAACTATCTCTCATTGAGACAATACTTCAATAATATGAGAAAAAATAAAGGGTAGAATTCTGCTTGAATATATGCTTTTAAAAATATAATGTGACTTCTTTGGTACTGATGAACAGATTAGCTGTGAATGTAAAATTTTTTACTTTTTCTTCTTCTTAAAAAGATTGAACCGAAAGCGAGGTCATTCAGCAGCGCATCTGCCATATGCCAGGGGTGTGACAGAATGAGAACAGTTATAGCCCAAATTAAAGTGTCTCATGGTAGTCTCCCAAGTGATTCTGAAACGGAAAGAAATAAAAGCCAAAGTCAGAAAAATGTCACCATTGGAACAAGCTGTCGAGTAGCCTCCAAGGAAAAGTGTCCAGATGACTTCTACACACATAAAGTGAGTACTTAAGTGAGAAGATATAAGTTAAATGTACCGGCATTAAGCCTATCAAGATTGAAGAAAGACCTCTTCCTCTGTCTCCTCTGGGAAGAAAGGATTTACATTTTTTTCTACTCCTCCAAACTTCTGGGATGTGGATCAAGAAATTGCCTATGTTATTATGATTTCCAACAAATTCATAATTTGGCATAGGCTTTAGGGGAAGGGGTTGCTGGTATGGTGTTAACTTACTAGATCTCCTCAGTGGTAATAACCCTGAGACCACTTAATCCTGGAAGTCCTTACCCAGACAGCCTTGCCTCACTGACAGACCTGTCATCCACCTGTTGGTTCATAGGTCAGTTTCGTACTTCTGTCCACATTTTGGTGTTAAGAAGCGAGTTAACATAAACTGTTGATTTCCAAAATTTGCAAGACTTGTGGTCACAAAATTTTAATATTTGCCCTAAATATGGGATCCAATAATCTTACAGTTGATGGTTTAAGTGTTTACAAGAAAATGTAGATAGAAATAGAGATTTTTTTTAAAGATTTTATTTATTCATTTGTGAAAGAGAGGGAGAAAGCAGGAGCAGAGAGGAAGAGGCAGAGAGAGAGACAAAAGCAGACTCCACCCTGAGCCAGAAGCTCAATGTGGGACTCTATCCCAGGACCTAGAGATCATGACCTGAGCCAAAGGCAGATGCTCAACCATCTGAGCCACTCAGGTGCCCCAAAATACAGTGTTTATAGTAATTGAGAAAGTGGGTGATAAACAAATCATTTACTGATAGGGAAGGACAGACAGTGCATACTCACTTCCTGCCCAACTTGCTCAGACAGAAATTGAGTAAGAGGTAAAGCAGCATTGGTAGAAAGAAAGACCCAAAGAGACCTTGGAACATATGATTCCACAGCTTCACGTCCATTAAACTCTGTCCCTACAGACAGTTAAAACCTCATGTCTGAGCTCCTTGGGCTTTAGTGCCTCTATAAAAGTGCCTTAATTAAGTTGCCTTGGAAGGCTGTGCCTTTGTCTTTTATCAGAGGTTATTATACAGAACAGCCACATGAAGAAAATCTCCCTATCTTCAGTAAAATTGCAGATTCAGACATTACCCATTATACTAATGTCTCTTCTAAGACTTTGCACAATAAATTTTGGACATTTAATGCCATATGTATCTACTTAACTTGTGTACACACACGCACAAACAGAGTCTGGTTTCCATGGCTGTTTTTTTAATGAAAACCACACAAAACCCTATTTTGGTTTTACTTTATCTTCTTGGAAAAGCCAAATTCAACCAAACTGCTTTTCCTCTTTTGACTCCTAATACTGTTTTCCCTGATACTATTTTATTGTTTTTACTTTTATTTGCTCCGCTTGATGGTTGGACAGTAAACAAATGTAAATATTTTGGAAGTTTCCCAGTAATCAATACATTTTCAGGGGCTCATTTTGAATCTGTAACAGTGACACATACACTTTACAGACTCACTTGTGGATGAAGAAGCTGAGCGTTGAAGACATTAATGGACTTGCGCACACTCAAAGGCTAGTGAATAATAGTACAGGGAGAGTTTGGATGTCTCTGAGCAGATCTAGCATTCTTCATCTTATGCCACACCTACCCTTAGAGATGGGAGCAAATCAAGCATGCTGATTTTTTTTTTTAAGATTTTATTTATTTGTTTGTCAGAGAGAGAGCGTGCACAGGCACACGCAGGGGGACGAGCAGAGGCTGAGGAAGAAGCAGGCTCCCCACTGAGCAAGGAGCCCAATGTGGGGCTCAATCCCAGGACCCCGGGATCGTGACCTGAGCTGAAGGCAGACGCTTAACTGACTGAACCACCCAGGTGTCCCTAAGCACCCTGCTTTCAATGATCTCCCTACTGCCTCTGTCATGGCCTAAACTTGTTTGCTATATCCAGTTGGATTTTGGAGGCTTTCTCTATCTTAAATGGTATTCCACAATGTGGAGACCACCTTACACCACCTTTGGAGGCTAAAGACATGTGCTAGAAGCTCTAGCTTTCAGAGAGACACCTGATAGCTGTAAGAAGGCCCATCCCTCAGTGGTCTGCAAACCACACACACGCATGCCCAAACACAGAAATACACACACACACATTCTGGAAATTATTTTTGATATCTAGGTTATTAATATCATCTCAATTTCTTTTTAAAACACTTTTTAGGACAATAAAACAGAGTGTTCAGGAGCATGGATCTAGAAGCATCAGCTGCAAATGAAAAAGAAACTCACTGCTTCAGACTACTGTTAATGATGATGAAGGGTCCGCAGTCACTGCAAGTGATCAGTATCACTGATGGTGAGCCTTGATATGCAGTTATTAGAGAGATTTATAGAGATTTCCCTCTGGTGTAATCTATTCTACAAAAAACAGGAGAGATTTAAAATGTTCACTCTCCCAAAGGGGAAAAGTAAAGAAAAACTGGGAAGAGACACCTGCCTTTTGCCCTCAGGCATTCATGAAATGTTGTGTTACTTGCAACATTAGAAAAGGAAACAGTGCATTTCAGGGTTCATGGTCAAGGATGGCAGAGCTGACTGGGAAATGGAAGACAACTGGCATGTATTAGATCATCACCAAACAAAAGTGGAGTGTCCATTATGATGGCAGTCATTAAAGCAACGACATTTAAAAATGTGTAAAATTTAAGGAAGTAAAAGAAATAAGGATGGTGAAAATAAGATGCAATATTATAAGTACCAGATGGAGGGATGTTCAGACCATCCCCAAAGAAATGAAAGCGTGTCAGCAGATTTGAATTTCAATGAGCTAAGGGCTATCTGATACTATGAGGAAAGAGTGTATTTTCTGCCTGATGCACAGAGTACGGCCACAGGATCTGGAATTGTGTACGAAGGAGAGATGATGCTGTAAAATTCAAATGAATTAACTTTGGGGAGAAATAAACAAGGCTATTGAAAGGATCCCAAATTTGATTCATATATTTTTAATTCAGAAGAGAAAATCTGAGTATATGCATATAAAAAAGTACACTTTCATAGATGAAACTGCATTTAGAAGAATCTATTGTTCCTTGCACTCTAGTATTACTAAAACGCAGTATTTGGAGAAACAGGTGATTTAAAAATGGAAGCCACGGGGGCACCTGGGTGGCTCAGTGGGTTGGGCCTCTGCCTTTGGCTCGGGTCATGATCTCAGGGTCCTGGGATCAAGCCCCACATCGGGCTCTCTGCTCAGCAGGGAGCCTGCTTCCTCCTCTCTCTCTGCCTGCTTCTCTGCCTACTTGTGATCTCTGTCTATCAAATAAATAAAAAAAATAAAATAAAAAAAAATGGAAGCCATGTTGCATTTCAACATAATTTGCATATGAACACATGCATTAGTTTTCTATTGCTGCATAACAAATATCCACAAACTTAGTTGTTTAAAACAACATCCAATTATTATCTCGGTTTTTGGCTTGTTAAGGTCTACTTCTCAGGATCTCCCAAGGACATGCTGTTTTCCATTCTCTGACACTCTGCCCTTTCCCCTGCTCTACTTTCCTGCTTAGCACTTTCCATCATTCATGTACTACATTAAAAGACTTCCTCCCTAATTAACTATGCATCCCAAGAAACAGAGATTTCTGTCTGTTTTGCTCACTACTGTATCTCTAACACCTAATGCAGTCCCTGGCATATAATGGGTACTCAATAAATATTTGTGGAAAGAATGAATGAATCAATTAGTTGTAGGGTTAGATGGAATGATGAGGAAGAGTTAAACATGTATATGCTCTTTAAGCATAGTAGCTCTAGGACTTTCCATTATTTAATTCTCTCTTGGCCTTTGCTTTAGTGTATAAAGCATAAGGGATTTGTTAGGAGGGAATTCTGTTCTTCCTCTCCCTGTGCTAAGCCCACCATTGCTAATTCTGTGTCTACCCAACCTACTATTTGTTTGCAAACTACTCAGGAGCTTTCCAGGTGTCACCTGAAATTGGTCCCCATGCTTGGAGGACAGGGAAAGACTAAAGGAAGAGGCAGGATGTGCTAGGTTGGTAGATGGTAAGTTTGATGAGCATGGGAACTTGCAGGGACATGCAGGACATGTCTCTGGTGGCTGCAAGATGAGGAGATATCTCATTGCCTGTCACATCTTGAAAGTTTATAATGCCTTAGCTGGATTCAGTCATCTACACAGTCCATATGGTCTCAATACCACCTCACTATCTCAAGGCTGTATTTTTAGGGCAGCTTCTGGAAACAGGAAAGACAAGTGAAACTCATATTCCCAGTCAGGGAAGCAGGTGAAGAGCCTCCAAGTGCCCAGGTCAAGCCCACGGGTCAACGAGTGATCACATGCCCTTGATGACCTTCTCCAACACCTCTCCTCCCCTGACACACTGAAGGCCAGTTACTTATCTGACTAGTCTGCATCAATATTTGCTATTCATAGGGCCCCAAACCTTAATACAGTAATAGTCTTGCCCACTGATCTTTCCCTTTGCATGTAGAACTAAATGTATGGCCACCGGAGTCATTCCCTGGGCCTTTCTTGTACACTGTACAGAAACAGCACCAACGTGTAGATGTAGGGGAACATGGAAGCCCTACTAAGAGTTCCAACCTAAACCAAAAGTTCAGGTCAGCTTTCCTAGAGTGGGACCAGCATTCCCTGTCCTTGCCTTGAGAGCGTCAATGGAAGATGGTGCTTGTCAGAGACAGGACAAGGGCACTTGGGACCCCTGACCGTTCTAGCGTATAATACACTGGCTAAACCATACCCCAATCACTAACAGGGATCTTTCCAAAAACATTTATGTCATGAACATAACATGACAGGAGCCCGGATTACGTATTTGTATAGCATAAGAAAGTAGATTGATCAGGTGACAGTGGTTAAGAGATTTGTTTCTCCTTTTAAAATGTAAAAAGACTGAAAAGGTGTTTATAAATCAGGCATCTGAATAAGTCAGGGGGCTTCTCCCCACTATGTATGGGACATATTTGCTTTTACATCAGGAAAAATAACAGAGCTAAAAGATATCAAGTTGAAGTTTGTTCTGGGTTTTCCTGCAAGTACTGAATAATTTTACAATAGTGTGTAATATGGGCCTGTGGTAGCCCCAAGCAGAAGATGGTCTGGATGACAGGTATTTCCAGATATAAGCAATGAGCCTTCCATCTCTTTCTCCCCTTTACTCTCTACTTAGTGGTCTGGTTTTATATATTTGAGAGTGTGTCATATGGGGTTGGGCTCATGGGGTTGGAATGGATGCATGTGTGGATAGGAGAAAATGCCACAATGTATGAGAAGTCCCCTCGGCTATGCAAACTTTGGGGAAAATGTAATATTCCTTTATGTATTAGGGGTGAGATATCAAATAAACCAGCAATACTGCACTCCCATCTGAAGTCAACTCCACACGGATGAATCTCGCCATTGCAGATTATTGTCACTCTCCTCAATTTCCGCAATGGGCCCAGGGGAGGCAACAGCTTCGGAGGGAGTTCAGCGGGAGCCAGGGTTTTGGTGGCTATGATGGGGCACACACTGAGGATCGTCTAGCAGCCACACTCTGAACAGCCCACGCTTGCTGAAGATGGACCTCGGGCTGCTTTCGTTCCCATGTGAATGAACAGCACCCAGATATTCCAGGGCTGACATGTGAGGGATGCTTATACCTTTCAAAAAAGCTGTTGGGAACCTTCCAGAATGCTCCTTCTCCTGCACTTGTGCCCTTCTCACAAGCTGCCACGTTCCTCGGACTCAGGACCATGAAGCAACCACCTGTGGCTTCCTAGCGGCCCTGCCTCAGAGAGACTCAAGCTTACAGAACATCCCTGAAGTACCATCAGGCAAGAACATGACTGTCGGCGTAAGGAAATAAGCCAGACACAGACACAGTGTCTCCATTTGGATCATTGTCTGTGCTCAGATCCAATCAATGAGACTTACAGAAAATAACTTAAGACTCCTGAATTTTGAATTTTTGTATGCCTCGGTACACCTAACAATAAAAGATAAAATAAATATGGTTTTAAAATGCCCGCAAGTTTAAAATTTAGACTTTAGATATTTCTCACTGAGCTGGTGACAGAAATAATTTGGATGCTGAATCCTAAAATAACTCATTCATCGAGGCGCTATTTTGTCAGGTTCTAAAGGTTTTTATAATGGCCTAGATGCTGGTTCTCTACTCTTCGTTTTCAGTTGTGTTGCATTCATAACTGTGTTCTTTCAGGAGATTACCCTCTCACATGTTTCTAATGATTGTGAGTTTATGCATGGAAGGAAGGAAAATGCAAAAACATTCCTTTTCTTCTCAAAGGATTCTTGTGGATTTAATCACAAGACAGAGTTACTCTCTTTGAAATCTTTGAAGATACAGACCCAAATCAACCTCATTTGTGATGAGTAAGGGTCAGGCAGGGCTAGGTAGGGAGAGACAGATTGGGGGCTCTGTTATCATCCTCCCAGAAATCCCCAGAAATGTGGAGGTGTGTGGAAACCAGAGTAAGGGAACAAATTGGACCACCCTGCCCTAGGTGTGTGGGTGGGTGTCTTTTTTTATGATAATCACCTCTGACCAACAAGGAATAACCAGACCTTTACGAGGAAGGAAGCCATTGAAAGTGTTATCACTATTCCTTACTCAGTGGTGATAGCAATAGAAATGTTAAAAGAATTTAAGTTCCCTGGTCAGCTTTCCATAAAAGACCAACCCTAAAGATTCTCATTGGCAACCCTCGGGACCCCTCTCACTTCTCAGCTTTTTCTGTATCTTCACTTAATAAATTTCTATCACTTTACTCTCTCTTGTCCTTGAGATTCATTCTTCAATTCCGTGAGACAAGAACCTAGCTCTCTGGCATCAGTAACATTTTGATTAATTAGATGCAGTCATCGCTTCCCCCCCTCCCACCAACCCCGTGGAAAGAGAAAGCATCAGGATGGAGTATTATAGAATAGAGTTTTAGCATGCATGTGTGCGAGCTTCCATTCCAAACCATCAGAATCACCTTAAAGGCTGAAGATAAGGTACGGTCCCTTGGCATCCATACCAAAAGCCCTGAAAAAGATAGTCATAGATGATACAGATATAGACACAGATACACCATTCTAGCAAGTCTCTAGGTTTGTGAATCGTTAGCATAGAGTGACAATAATCCAATTAAGAAATCATCTGCCAGTTTATACACACAGAGAAGAAAACAATCTCAAATAAGGAGAAAATGAAATGAATCGGGTTTGCACATTGGTTTACTCAAATTCATGTTCATGGATAAGAATATTTTAATAATATAACGGTGAAAACATAGAAAACAGTAATAACATTTTATTGAGCACTTAGTATTGAGAACAAAGGCAAAAGAAATGGAGATCAAATGAAATTTCCTTACAACTTGCAGCCCACAGATAAATAAATACCTGAGATGTGCAGAGTGTGACGTTCCTCAAAGAACTCACAGGACTGTGGAAAAATAATCAGACCTTCGAGAGACCCAGTAACACTTGGAGAAGCAGGAGAACTTGGATTTATTTCACACCTGCGGACCCAGATGAGCTTATGCTTGAAGTTCGGGGCCCGCAGCCATGGGGTTATAGGGCTTTTACAGGAGACTCCTGGCAGTCGGGTTCCAAGGGCTGTGCTGACTGCTGGGAGGTGGGTCTAAACTGGGGGAGCAGGGGCTGCTTCAGGCGGGAACAGTAGTGCAAGGAGCCTGTGACAGGAAGCCTATTTACAGAAGCAAAAAAGGCTGGTTATCTCTTGCTCCCAGTAGGGCTTCTGGTTATCTCTAGCTTATTGTTAGTAACTTTCCATCTTCTGGGGCCTCCTGGCCTGGGCATGCTCTGGGTAATTTTCCTCTTCAATAGCTGCCATAATGTTGATGCTTTCCTAGAGACTAAAAGCAACCTGAGCCAACCTTCCAGGATCCTGTAAATCTTCTTTAATATATGGAAATCCCTTAAGAGATTTCCTTTATCTCTACCCTCACCCCCAACTTAAATGTAGATAATGAACAACTCTTCTCAAAATCTCAGGGCAGATTTTCTGCCCCTGTGTCCTGTTCCCGTGATTTAATAAAAACACCTTTTTGCACCAGAACCATCTCAAGAACTCTTCCCACATCCCCTACTCTAAGTAACTTTGCTCTGTATTTGTGTATTTTTAAATATACATACATTTTTTTACCTTTTCACAGAATCAGTTCAGAGTAGAATGATGTATTCTTCAAAGCCAGTGCCTGAAGACATAACTTAATCGTGAATAACCTGTATTATGCTAATTATAACAAAAATAACTGAAGAGAAGACATAAGCTCTTCTCTCTTTTATTCTAGGCTTTGTGTAAGATGGGAAGAAGGGAATGAAGTAGACTGATTTTACATTATATGTTTGTTTGTTATGGGTCTTGGAGATACAGCAGAAACCAGAGTAGAAATAATCCCCATGTCAGAAAACTTACATTCTATAAAAAATAGATACTAAACAAGGAAGACACTCTGTAGTGTTAGGTGTTATGTAGAAATAACAGACAGGCTGTGCTTGGCCAGTGGCTGAGTGAGTAATTGAGAGTAGGTGGTCCCGGGAGACTCTGAGAAGTCGGTGTTGTAATCAAGTCCGCAGGGTAATTCAGGGCAAAGGGTTTTTACATACATCTAGGATTTCCATACACAAATAAGTTTTGTGTGTGTTAGAGCGGAAAAAGAATCAAAACAAAAAACTTCTGACAATTGCCTACAGACATTTCCCCAAGGAAATCTGACAAATACTGCTGGTTTTCAAGTTAAATAATTCAGTGGCTTTAAAGTATTATGGTCATTGTTCTTACTGCGTGTAGAAATTTAAAATTTAAAAGCATTTGAAAAAAAAAGTATCTATAGCCACATCATTATGCAGGTGTATGAGAAAAATACATGTACATATGGATATGTGTGCATATGTATTTATGTATGTATATATAATCCTTAAAATACGTTGAGAATTTCTCAAGATGAGTACATTGAATTTTTTCACAGATATGGTATATTTATTTAAATAAATATCGACTTTATATGTTGAAAGAGTGATATGCAATTTATAATTTTATTAAGAATATGGAGGTCTTTTGTTTTCACAAGTTCAGCTTCAAATTTAAAACTAGAAGTAAAAAGAAGACTTTAAACAAAAGTAAACCTTCTTCAAATATATGATATCAAATAAAATTATCATATAAACATGTGGCTTTCATATCTTTATGTCCTTCTATTGACTTGATCTAATATATTGTCGTGTATGAACGATTCACAATTAAGACTGAAATTTGGCATTGGGCCCTGTAAAATGAAAAATATCATGTATATATGTATATATAGTGTGTGTAGGTAGGTATGCATTTCCAAACTGACAGATACTTGAGGGAGAAGGAAGGGGCCAACTGGTAATTTACTTTGTAGGGATCACTTTTGTCTGTGAGTCACAGAGGGCGTGTGGTCCAGGGTGTGGGAAGGAATTTTCCATACAAAACGATGGTAATGATAGCTCCTCATGTGCGACAGCAGGAATGGTTCCTCAGCATTACAGAAACTAAACCACATGGCACTTTGGTAAAAGGTTAAAAACATATGACGTAGGAAGGCAGCAGCCTTCTATTAACTAAAATGCTTTGTGTTAAAATAAGTACTGGGCATTACCAATGGATATTTTAAGTGACTCTAAGTAACTATCATGCACAATGGTGCTTTGTTAAACCACTTTTTTTTGTTGTTTTGTTAAACTCCTTGACTTAAAATTTGAAGAAACTGAGCTGCTTTGGTAGTGTTTCTTGCCCTTA
>RCUC01169696.1:0-59153 GCA_003697995.1 Taxidea taxus jeffersonii
CTCCTAATGTTGATATCCTATGATAAACCCTCAATATTTTGGTACACTAGCTACCTATATATTCAACCTGGTCCTTTATTTTAAAATAGGAATAGAGTCAAGGATCTCTAGACATTTGGAAAAGACCTAAGTGAACAATAATCCCAAGGGAAACTCAGAGAGTTTCAGAAAGCTATTACAAGCCATCTGCTTATTGAAAGAATAAGTAGAGAAAAATCCAAGAACAAGGAAAATTAATTGACATTTTTTAAAATGCTTATTTAAGGAAATAAGGGCTTTAAATGACATAATGGACTAGATGGACTTCACAGATATATTCAGAACATTCCATCCCAAAGCAACAGAATACACATTCTTCTCTAGTGCACATGGAACACTCTATCTACAGAATAGATCATATCCTGGGTCATAAATCAGGTCTCAACCAGTACCAAAAGATTGGGATCATTCCCTGCATATTTTCAGACCACAATGCTTTGAAACTCAAATCCAATCACAAGAGGAAAATTGGAAAGAACTCAAATATATGGAAGCTAAAGAGTATCCTACTAAAGAATGAATGAGTCAACCAGGAAATTAAAGAAGAATTTTCAAAATTCATGAAAATGCAAACACAACTGTTCAAAATCTTTGGGATGCAGCAAGGGCAGTCCTAAGAGGAAAGTATATAACAATACAAGCCTTTCTCAAGAAAATAAAAAGGCCAGGGCACCTGGGTGGCTCAGTTGGTTAAGCTGCTGCCTTCAGCTCAGGTCATAATCTCAGGTCCTGGGATCGAGTCCCACATCGGGCTCTCTGCTCAGCAGGGAGCCTGCTTCCCTCTCTCTCTCTGCCTGCCTCTCTGCTACTTGTGATCTCTCTGTCAAATAAATAAATAAAATCTTTTAAAAAAAGAAAAGAAAAAGAAAAAGGCCCAAATACACAACCTAACCCTACACTTAAAGGAGCTGGAAAAAGAACAGCAAATAAAGTCCAAGCCCAGCAGGAGAAGAGAAATAATAAAGATCAGAGCAGAAATCAATGAAATGGAAACCAAAAGAACAGTAGAACAGATCAATGAAACCAGGATCTGGTTCTTTGAAAGAATTAATAAGATTAATAAATTCCTGGTCAGACTTATCAAAAAGAAAAGAGAAAGGATCCAAATTAATAAAATCATGAATGAAAGAGGAAAGATCACAATCAACACCAAAGAAATACAAACAATTACAAGAACATATTATGAGCAACTATATGCCAGCAAATTTGACAATCTGGAAGAAATAGATGCATTCCTAGAGGCATATAAACTACCAAAACTGAACCAGGAAGAAATAGAAAACCTGAACAGACTCTTGCCAGTAAGGAGATTGAAGCAGTCATCAAAAATCTCCTACAAAACAAGAGAACAGGGCCAGACAGCTTCCCAGGGGAATCCCAGCAAACATTTAAAGAATGAATACCTATTCTCCTGAAACTTCCAAAAAAATAGAAATGGAAGGAAAACTTCCAAACTCATTTTATGAGGCTAGCATTACCTTGATCCGAAAACCAGACAAAGACCCCATAAAAAAGGAGAATTATAGACCAATATCCTAATGAACATGGATGCAAAAATTCTCATTAAAATACTAGCTAATAGGGTACAACAGCACATTAGAAGGATTATTCACCACAAACAAGTGGGATTTATTCCTGGGCTGCAAGGTTGGTTCAACATCCACCAATCAATCAATGTGATACAATACATTAACAAAAGAAAGGACAAGAACCATATGATACTCTCAATAGATGCTGAAAAAGCATTTGACAAAATACAGCATCCTTTCTTGATCAAAACTCTACAGTGTAGGGATAGAGGATATATACCTCAATATCATAAAAGCCATCTATGAAAAATCCACAGTGAATAACATTCTTGATGGGGAAAAACTCAGAGCTTTTTCCCTAAGTTCAGGAACATGGCAAAAGATCATGGGGGAAGAAAGGAAAAAATCAGACAGGATGAAACCAGAGAGGGAGACAGACTATAAGAGACTCTTAATCTTAAGAAACAAATTGAGGGTTGCTGGAGTGGAGGGAGGTGGGAGGGGTGGGATGGCTGAATGATGGACATTGGGGAAGGTATGTGCTATGGTGAGAGCTGTGAATTGTATAAGACTGTTGAATCACAGATTCGTGCTTCTGAGACAAATAATTCATTATATGTTAATAAAATTCAAAAAAAAGTTTTTTAAAGAAGAATTCTTTTTTTTTTAAGATTTTATTTATTTATTTGTTAGAGAGAGAGAGAAAGAGCGAGCACAGGCAGACAGAGAGGCAGGCAGAGGCAGAGGGAGAAGCAGGCTCCCTGCCGAGCAAGGAGCCCGATGTGGGACTCAATCCCAGGACGCTGGGATCATGACCTGAGCCGAAGGCAGCCGCTAAACCAACTGAGCCACCCAGGCGTCCCCCCAAAAAATTTTTAAATGCTCATTGAAACAAAACATTCATTAGAGGGATGGAAATGGCACCAGGACTTTGGAAAACAGTTTGGCAGTTTCATAAAAAGTCAAACACATATTTACCATACAGTCTACTCATTCCTCTCCTAGATACTTATCCAGGAGAAAAGAAAGCATATGTCCCTACAAAGACTTGTACATGAGTATCATGGAAGTTTTATTTGCCAAAAACTGAAACAACCAAAATCTTCATCAATAGGTGAATGGATAGACAAACTGTGGCATAACCATACAATAGAATAACTCTTTGCAATTAAAAAAGAAATGAACTATGATATACATAACATCATGGGTAATCTGAATGGCTAAGTGAAATAATTCAGAGATAAAAAAGGGTACATACTGAATGATCCCATTTACATAAAAGTCTAAGATACGCAAATGACATAATCTATAGTGACATAAATGAAATGAATGGTTGCCTTGGGGAAGAGGGGAATGATAGTCTAAGGAGGAGCAGGAGTGTGAGATTACAAAAAGGCAGAAGGAGAATTTTGGTGGCAATGGATATGCCTCTTATCTTGACTGTGATGATGGTTTCATGGGTATATACTATGTCAAGACTTAACAAATCATACACTTTAAATATATATGCAATTTATTATTTGTTCAATACTCTTCAACAAAGGTATTTGAACAAAGACAAAACTGAATATGAAGAAAACAAAACAAGAGCTAGAAGAGGAAAAAAGCAAATTAAAGGAAAATTTGAGAAAAAATTAAAATTCATAGATTAATCCTGGAAGTCCAGTATTTTGCTGATAAGAATTCAGAGGGAAAGAAAAGAGAATATGAAGCACAGATAGTTAAACAATGGAAAGATACTTCTCAGATCTAAAGGAAGCATCTGGATTTCAAATGGAAAGAGCCCTCGAAGAGCTAAGGAAGCTCTTGAAAGAATAAAAACCCATATCTAGAAATATCCCACCAAATTTCAGAAGAGGAAAGAAAATAAAGGTTCTTAAAGCTTCCAGAAATGGAAAAAGGTAAACCAAAAGCAATGATATAACTCCTCAAAAACCAACTCTGATTCAACCTGGCATCAGAAATCTCAACAACAAAGTGGGTATTGGGAAAGGATGGAGCAAAGACCACAGTGGACTGAGGGAAAAATTATTATGAAGCTTGAATTCTATGTCAAATCAAACTCAATCAAGACAAAATTGAGTCACTTAAGGAATGCACGAATTCAAAAAATTAACTCTCGTGCACATTTCATTAAAAATTTTTTTTAACTTGATGGTATAGCCTAATAAAATGAGAACAGAATCCAAGGAAGAGGAAGCTAAGGATCCAGGAAACAATGAAACTAACCTATGAATACAATGAAAAGAAATCATAGGTTGATAGTTGGGCAGCAAGCCTAGAAAGCAACACACTCAAATTAGAAACAAAAGTCTAAAGAACATGTTCAAGAAGAAAATTCTTTCCATTCAGCACGAATATACTACAAAGCTGGAAGATCTTATTATCATGAAAAGGGCATATATTTCTTCTCTTATTAGAAAAAAGGCAATTAGATATTCTAGGGAGGGAATCCATCTGGTCGACGCATGAAACAACTTAAATATGGCTATTTTGAGTAGTTGTTAGAATTTCAGACAAGAAAATCCATTTGGCCTTGATGCTTGGAATGTTCTCTTTGGGTTGGCGCTGATTTAGCAATGTAGTATTCCATTTTCCAATTAGAATTCTGATCATATGATTTGGATCACAGTAAATAATATTTATTTAATCACAATATTATAAGTATGTGTTCCAGGGTATTAGAAAAAGTATGGCATCCTTACTGTACAGAACAGAATGCAAATGTTACAGATCTTCACAACATCAAAAGAAGAATATAGCCATCAGATGCTAAAAAAGTGAAACAAAGGGATGAGAGATGAAGAATGGTTTAGGGATGGTAATTTCTTTCATCTTACATAGTGGAGAATTAGATTTTTTTTTAAAGTCGGTGGAAGGGGCGCCTGGGTGGCTCAGTGGGTTAAAGCCTATGCCTTGGGCTCAGGTCATGATCTCAGGGTCCTGGGATTGAGCATCGCATTGGGCTCTTGGCTCAGCAGGGAGCCTGCTTCCTCCTCTCTCTCTGCCTGCCTCTCTGCCTACTTGTGATCTCTGTCTGTCAAATAAATAAATAAAATCTTTTTAAAAAAATTAAATAAATAATAGTCGGTGGAAGATAAGTAGAAGTTTTATATATTTTTAATTGATATAAGTGAATAATAGAACATATACATATATCATATATATATCATATTCATATATATCCTGTTCATTTGTATCTTATTTTGTAACATATATGGTATAGCATTGAAAAATATTTTTATTTATGGTATAACATCAAATATATACTTAGGAGGAGAGAGAAAAGGGAGAAGTGGTAGGAAATAGTATGTATAAGCTAAATTCCTCTTTTCTCATAACTTGGAATCAATAGGTATTGTCTAAACTTGTAAATCAAAAGATAGAATTATAAGTATATTCTTTAGAATTATGATGATAATTGCAAGAACCAAAACCAGAAACATAAAAGAAGCTCTTGGGAATTTGCTAAGGGCATGGGGAGTTCAAATTGGAAAATATTTATTTTTATTTTGTTTTATGCCATCCTATACATGAGTATGTTTTACTTTATTAAGAACAAAAACATAAGGTGCCTGGGTGGCTCAGTCAGTTAAATGTCTGCCTTTGGCTCAGGTCATGATCTCAGGGTCCTGGGATGGAGTTCCATGTCAGATTCCATGCTCAGTGGGGAACCTGCTTCTCCCTCTCCCTCTGCTGCACCCCCCCACTTGTGCTCTCTCACTCTCTGTCAAATAAATGAATAAAATCTTTAAAAAAACAAAACAAAAAAAATATAAGTTAATTGGCTCCCACTTCGACTGCCCTCAGGATAAGACCCATACTTATGTTCTTGACAATCTAGTTCCAAATGACCTTGTCTTCCAGAATTCATTCGTCTGACCATGTTACCTTTTCCTGAAAGTGCCCTGCTCTTTTGCACATGATTATCTCTGTGTCTTAAAATGGAAGATAGGGATCTACTTTGCTGGGGAAATTTCTAATCAACATGGAAGAATAATATCAGCAAGAAATCATTAAAAAAAAAAAGAAGAAATTCGACTACATAAAAATTTAAAACCTCTACATGGGAGAAAGATACTATAAATAAAGTTTAAAGATGAATACAAACTGGGAAAAGAAAGATTTGCCGCATATATGACAAAGGATTAGAAAGCAGTAGAGGAAATGGGTATAGCATGGACTCCAACAACTCCTACTAACCATTGACTTTCCCACTCACCAGCAGCATCATCTTGGGCAAGTTATTTATTTTGCATGTGCCTCACAGTTTTTTCCTCTGTAAGATGGGAATAATGATAGTACCAACTTTATAGGATGTTTTTGAAGAATAAGTGAATTAGTACATGTAAACCAATTAGAACAGCACCTGACATAGATTAAGTAGTTTTTTTTTTAATTTTTTTTAAAGATTTTATTTATTTGTGTGACAGACAGAGATCATTAGCAGGCAGAGAGGCAGGCAGAGAGAGAGTAGAGAGCAGGCTCCCTGCTGAGCAGAGAGCCTGATGCAGGGCTCGATCCCAGGACCCTGAGATCATGACCCGAGCTGAAGGCAGAGGCTGTAACCCACTGAGCCACCCAGGCGCCCCAGATTAAGGAGTTTTATATAAGTTTTAGGTATTAGTATATTGTTGAAAATTGTAAAGAGCACTTAAAATAAGAAAACAACATGTTAGCATCTAGTAGGAAAGGGGTTATAGATAAGAAAGGTCAAAGAAGAAACACTAATGGGTATTAAATATATGAATTTGTTCAAGTTCAATTTATAAAGGCAATGGAAATTACAACAAATGAGACCTCTCATAAATATCAGATCAGCGAAGATGTAAATGATTGATAGTGCTCAGTTTGGCAAGGGTATGGACAACTGGATGTGCTCCCAAACGTGGGAATGGCAGTGGAGAGTGGCAGGGATAGATTGGTACAACAATTCTGGAGAACAATGTGGCAATATTAATCAAAATTATAGATATGTAGTATATTTTTGACTCAACCATTCTAATTTTATGAATTTCTCCTAAATAAATAGGTTGGTAAGAATATCTTTTTTTGTTTATAACAGAAAACAATTAGAAATAACCTAAATGTCCATCAATAGGAGTCAGTTAAATAAATTAGGATTTATCCTTGTAACAATACTATGCATTTACCAAAAACAGATAAAGTGGAACCACATTTTGACATACAGCAATATCCAAGTATATTAGGGCTTATTCTCCAGTAGACAATTTTATTTGCAACATTTCATTTAATTCTCCTCACAACTCTATAAGTTATATCATGTTATTAGAGCAGTATTATAGATAAGGAAGCAAATTCAAAGCCATTTGGTGACTCATCGAGGTCACAGCTCAAACCTAGACCCACTGACTCTGAAGCCCATGTTCTCAATGTCAATGCCATAATGCACATAGGTTACAAGCCAGTTTATATTTTATGAGCCCACTTATTACATATAATAAACATGTGATGTGATTTGAGGGGGCCCTGGGGTGCCAGATATTTGGTCAAATGTTATTGTGGGTGTGTCTACAAGGGTGTTTTTGGATGAGATTAGTATTTGTATTGGTAGACTGCGTAAACCTTTATCCAAACAGTCCGAGACCTGAATAGAGCAAAGAGGCTGAGTGAGCGGGAACTCTTCTTGCCTGACAGCCTCAAGCTGGGACATCTGTCTTTCTTGTCTTTGAATGTAAACTGAAACATCAGCTCCCCTTGGATCTCCAGCTTGCCAGCTTTTGGACTGGAACTTTCACTATCAGCTCTTCTGGGTCTCCAGATAGCCAACTGTAAGACAAAAAAAAAGAAAAGGCTATAATCTGGGGACTGGAGACTTATAATCATGTGGGCCAGTTCCTTATAATCCCTCACTCTCTCCATACATATAAGGAGAATAGATATAGATATAGCTAGAGTTATAATATATATCTCCCTGGAGAACCCAGATTAATACATATGTAATAATATATTTTTAAGGCACAAGAGTATTGGATGGATCTATACCAAACTATTTTTTTTAAAGATTTTATTTATTTATTTGATAGACAGAGATCACAAGTAGGCAGAGAGGCAGAGAGAGAGAGGAGGAAGCAGGCTGTCCGCAGAGCAGAGAGCCCGATGCGGGGCTTGATCCCACGACCCTGGGATCATGACCGGAGCCGAAGGCAGCGGCTTTAACCCGCTGAGCCACCCAGGTGCCTTGACATACATTAGAAAATTTAGAGTATCCGTTCATCATTAGATAGGGCCTAGACTAAGTCCTTTATACTTACCCTGTTTCATTCATCTTCTTGGTCCCTTTTCACTGATAAAGCTAAAATGGGGAATTCCTCAAATAAATTTGGTTCAAGCTGGACAGGGTAAGCTAACCCAAGGGAGGAGATATGCATTCAATCCATTTTTGCTTGTGCTTCCCTTTGCTTTGTTTCCTGGAAAGGGTTTTACTGCTCTCTGTTAGGAACCATTCCCTTTTGATTTCACCTCCTTTTATGTCTGAGGGTTTGTTATATAATCACAGCTGAAATTCTTTTATTTTCTCCAAATTTGCTATGGAGAGTTTTACTTTTGGTGCTGGCCATTGGGAAGTCACTTGATGTTCTGAGCTATATTTCTGTAGAATGAGAAACTCTAGATCCAAGGGATAATTTTAAAGAAAAATTTGGACAGTGATAGGAAGGATTCACAGCCCAAAGGAAACACATGAGTATAAACACCTCCAACTGTCCAAATTGGGGACAAAGGTTGAATTTGTATTTTTCTCCTCTCTCTTCTTACTGTCATGGGAAGATCTAGGAAAAATCCCTATCTTATACTCTGAACTCCCTCGCTCTGACCATATTCCACATAATGACTATCATTTTCCCTTGGGTATATTAAAAAAGGATATATATATATATATGTTTATATATATATATATATATATATATATATATATATATATATATATGGTTGTTTGTGTAGAATATAAAAGTACTAACTCTAAAACTTCGTTTTGTAGTTAAAACGGCTGACACCTGAACTAACCTATCTGATCTATGTTCTCAGATTATCCAAAGCAATAAACTAGGGAGGAGACTGGATAAGAACTCTGTCCAGCATACTACACTACCTGTACTACACTGCTTGTACAAACCTGAGAGTGTCTCCTTAAATGTTGCACCCTAAACGTTTTGCTTCCCTCATTTTTAGTCCTGACCCAGGATCCTGCCATCTCTACCTTCCCTGGGTCACAGCGATTGGTATGAATCAATTTTTCCCACTCTCAGTGCCAAACCCCTGGTTGTTCCTCATTAGTAAAAATGTAATTAATGAGAAGTTCTCAATAAAGTCCTCCAATAAATGAAAGAAAACAGAGTAGAGAGAAGACTTAGGTCAGGAGCAGCACAAGTGGAAATGACTGGAGCTTTCATTGACAGTAAGTTTGACTTTCATATATAGGGAGCCTACTGAAATTTTTAAGGTGATCTTTAAGCTGTAATTTCGGTGTCTATTATCTATCACAAAGAAAGCCATAATTCCACTCTCCTCTGCCCTAGTAAGAAAATACCTGGAGTGAATTCAGCAGCAAGATATTTCTAATTACATTCTACAAGAAAAGGTTAAAAAGCTGATAATGTTTAGTCTGAAAAAGAAATGACTCAGGGACTCCATGATAATTGCTTTCAAATATTTGAATGGTTGCCAGATGAAAAAGAATCAGGCTTGTTCTGTATGGTCATAAGAGTTAGAGCCAAAATCATTGGGTGGCAGCTGCACAAAAACAGATCTTGGCTTGTTATAAGCCCTGATGCCCAGATCATTATTGTTACAAAAAATCCCTCTCAGTTTAGTGTGTAAAATAATTGGATTTCTTACCTCAGTAAACCAGATTGTAATCATACCCTACATACAAGCTCTACTGGAACAGAAATATGCTAACAGGCACAATCAACAAAAACATTGGATGGATGGAAGATTTGGGAAGCTGCCATCCCTCCTTTCTTCCATCCCTTTCCCCTTGTACTTTTTTGGCTTTTCTTCTTCTTTTTTCTTTTTTTTTAAAAACTCTATGTTGGTGGAAGCCCTTGAGATAGTTGGCTTTCTTCTTGCAACAAAGTGTTCCTTTCTGAAACCCACTCCATGCTCTCCATCCCTCCTTCTCACAAGGTCCAGATCCCCAGTAGTCTTCATTTCATCCCAGACACCTGCTTTCAAAATCCTAAGGACCCCATGCTGGTTTTGTCACAAGGACCAGACCTCAGACCTTGCACTACCCTTCCCCCTTTATCTCTCACTTTCTCTCTCTCTCTCTCTCTCATTTCCCTTCTCTTCTTTTATACTTCTGATTTAATCCCCAAAGATTCACCTCTAGTGTTGTGGAGGTCAAAAAGCTAGAATGTAGACCAGTTGATACTCATCTAGAGACTTTTCTTCTCTGAGACGCTGTAATTCTAAGATACATCTGGGGTGGAAAGGAAAGTGATGTGCTTGAAGGTGGTGATATTTGCAAGATACAGGAGTTACATTAGGGAATAGTAAGAGTCATATTAGAAGGTCCTGAATGCCAGACTGAGAATTTGAGACTCCCCTGAAATCTCGCAGGGTCTTTAGTAAGAAAGTGATATGTTCAAAGTGATGTTCTAGTTAGAAAATTATAAGGTGGAGTATAGGTTGTTTGAAGAAGGTTGAGAAGAAAGACAGAAACTAATTAGAAGATGCTCTGGTAATCCAAGAACAGGATAATGGTAGTATGGGCAATGGTAGCAGCTTTGGGAATAAAAAGGAAGAGTTGGGTTGTAGAGGCATGTTAGAAGAATTTTGACAATACTTATTGAATTAGATGTTATTGTTTTATCAGTCCATAAAAATCTCTCTCTTGCTCTCTCTCTCTCTCTCTTTTTTTAAAGATTTTATTTATTTATTTGACAGAGAGAGATCACAAGTAGGCAGAGAGGCAAGCAGAGAGAGAGGAAGGGAAGCAGGCTCCCTGCTGAGCAGACAGCCCAACG
Source organism: Taxidea taxus jeffersonii (assembly GCA_003697995.1). Lineage (NCBI taxonomy): Eukaryota > Metazoa > Chordata > Mammalia > Carnivora > Mustelidae > Taxidea > Taxidea taxus. Next base: position 10,559 of record RCUC01169696.1, read on the forward strand.
TGGGGCTTGATCCCAGGACCCTGGGATCACGACCTGAGCTGAAGGCAGAGGCTTTAAGCCACTGAGCCACCCAGGTGCCCCTCTCTCTCTCTTTTTTAAAGGAGCTGCCCATCTCCCACTTCAACCACATGATCCTGGAAAAGACTGAGGTGTAGCCATGATAATGCTCCTCATAGACCTCCTATTGCAGGGAGCACAACTGACTAAGGACCCCAGCTGCTGCGTTTCTGAATTCAACTCCACGTTTGCACGGAGGTCACTCTTCCCACAGGATGCTCTTGTCAATGACTATGACTGTAGTTGTGTGACATCAGGCTTCTGCTGATCCTCCACCTCGGGGAAAATACCCAGAAAGTGTAGTTATCATCCAGACAGAAAGCACATTCTAGCAGCACCAGCTTGCTGCTTCTAGTTCCAGAGGTTCCTAGACCTATCCCACTTCTTATAACTCTTTCTTTGATTCTGGGAACTACCATTGGATTCCCCAACAAATTCCTTTTTCTTCCTTATGTCAACTGGAAACTGTCGCTTGCAACCAAAGGAGTCCTAACTAATACATATAGTAACAAAACAGATATAAGATTAAGTATAGGAAAAAGCAAAGTTAGTTCTAATGTTATAAGCACAAGAGACCAGAAATATGGGGATGAGAAACATTTTATGGGAGGTGATTCAGTCACTACAGGATACCCAAGTCAAAGTGTACTACTACAGATTACTGAGGTCAGTAAAATTGGAACCTCAGTGAGAGGTCTTAGGCATGAGATATAGTTACTGCATAGACTTGCTACTTGAAAGTGGAATGTAAAATAAGTTTACCAAGGTAATACCAAGGGTTTTACACTGTGATTGTAAATGTAATAGAGGAGATTATCATTTCCTCTATTTTTATTTTGAATATAACCTATGTGAAATTGTTACTAACATACATATCCTTCATTAATGTAATTTGGTAATTAGTTCAATTAGCTGCATTTTTATTTATTATAACAAAGGTTAAGCCAGGTTAAAGCCAAAATAATGATTAAAGAGCACAGAAGCTACCATGTACTATAAATATTTTTGTGTGTACATGTGTGGGGCACAGCAAAGTTATAAGTAGGTAGTCATTTCATATATCTAAAAAGATGTGACTGAAGAGCAGGAAAAAAATCCTACCGATGTATCATTACAATTATGAAAATCTAGGAAAAGGAAGAAAATGAATGCTAACTCATTCTAAAGCTAAGTCAACATGGATTAACTTTTTTAAAATTTCCCTCCACAAATCCCATTTCTGAGTTACATGATAATGTATAGGGCCCTTGATTCATAAACTTTAAGTCCAGTGTCATTGCTATAACATTGATACATTCGAGGACACAGAGAATTAAAAAATACGTGACTTCTCGTTAGGAGATAAGAAAAATTTTTCCCGGAAAATTGATTAGGCCAGTAGGTGATGAAGTGGATGTAATAATTATGATATTATGCCATGCCCTCATTGATCTGAATTCTCAATTTGAATTTTTCACTAAGAACTTTTGGCAGCAACCTCATAACTCTTGCCAAGAAGAATTTATTCTGGTGGCCATCCAAACTAGTGATTTAAGCAGAATATCCCCCAATAAGGTATTAAATACCTAAGTCTTTATTTTTATATATATGCCTTAATAAATTCATGTGTTTTCTTGACTCCTGAAATAAATCAGATTTTTTTTTGTAACAAGCATAAAGAAGGCCTTCTCTTCAGGTGTTACTCAAAGTGTGGTTCTTAATACTATGTCAGTAACACCCAGGAGTTGTTAAATATACAAAATCCTATGCGCCATTTCATATCAAGTGAATAAGAACCTTCAGAGGCCTAAAGATACCCATCTTTAAAAAGCAACCCCTCCAAGGGACTTTCATGTAGAACAAAGCTTTACCCCATAAAGACTATCTTAAATGCAGAGTATTTCTCCCTCTATAGATGATTTTAAGTTCAGTAGTCCCACACATACTAAGTGTTTCAAGTATAAAAAGTATCTCAAGAAGAAACACGAGAGAATGGGGCACCTGGGTAGCTCAGTGGGTTAGGCCTCAGCCTTTGGCTCAGGTCATGGTCTCAGGGTCTGGGGATGGAGTCCTGCATTGGGCTTTCTGCTCAGTGGGGAGCCTGCCTCCTCCTCTCTCTCTGCCTGCCTCTCTGCCTACTTGTGATCTCTCTCTCTCTCTGTCAAATAAACAAATAAATCTAAAAAAAAAAAAAAGGAAATAAAGAAAGAAAGAAGGAAGAAAAGAAACACCAGAGAAACAAATCTTCCTGTTTATGATACATCTCCTCTGTCTGAGAACAGTTTTCCCAACTATCAGTAGTGAGAACTTGGGAGTTATGTTTGGTATAGTCAAGTATGGTATTGTCACGTGTAGTATACTTAATCTTTGGGTCTAATTGATTGGGTCTAATTGATGGACCAATCAATCCCAGACAACCACTTTCTATCATTTGAACTGAGAAGACAAAAGACCACCAGAGTTGGAACCTATCCCCTTAGGGTAGAGCACTTGACACCAACATCTCCAGAGCTGCCCTAGTCCCAGTCTTAACTTAGTCCTAAGATAAAAGAAGATATTTCAACACTGAAACAAGAACAGGATGAAAAGGAACATTTAGAGTTTACAAAAAAAGATTTTTGAAATTAAAAAGAATATAAATGTAAGATTCAGTATAAGAGCTGATACAGTTGAAGACATCTCCCAGAAAACTGGGTAAAATGACCAAGATGTAGAAAATAAGGAAAGAAGATAAGGTAACACAGAAGTTCCACATACAAATAAACAGGGTTGCATAAAAATAGAAGAGGATTAGAAATCATTAAAAAAAAAAATCTAGAAAATTCCCCATATTTGAAGGCCAGGACTTTTCAGATTGAAAGAGTACCCAAATGCCTAGTATAATTGAGTACCCTGTACACCAAAATACAGCTCATGCCTTTTTAGAATACTAGGATGGCAAGAAGATCAGATATCAGATATAACACAAGGATAAATATGACACAATCTGATACATAACAGTTGCTCTATAAACTATAAACTAGAATAAAGCAATGCCTTCAGAATTCTGTAGGAAAATTAATTTCAAACTTCTGTATCCAACCAAGTTAAAAGTAAAATGAAAAGGTACAATAAAGACAATTTCAGACATCTATGGTCTCAGAAATATATCACTTCCTGTGCACCCTTTTTCAAAAAGTTCTTTGAAAACATTTTCCAACACATTAACTGAAGAAACCAAAAAAGGGAAAGACACAGGTTATAGGAAATAGGAGTTGGAACATGTAAGAGAAATTCTTGGAGTCCCAGGAAGATGATAAGGGAAGAGCTGGGGAATGTCTGGGCACCCACACATAGAAGGCAATGAGTTCTAATGGGCCAGGTCAGAAGGCTCCAAGAGAAAGACTTCATCATGAAGATGAATGTGAGAACACATAATGTGCCTCAACATCTCAAGACAGTATCTTTTTTTTCTTTTCTTTTTTTTTTTTTTTTAGAGCTAGCATGTGTATGAGAGCACACTAGCAAGGGGGTGGGGCAGAAGGAGAGAGAATCTTAAGCAGACTCCATGCTGAGAGTGGAGCCTGATTCAGGGCTTGATTTCACAACCCTGAGATCATGACCTGAACTGAAACCAAGACTCAGACACTCAACTGACTGAACCACCCAGGCACCTAAGAGGGTATTTAGACACATGGACTTGAATTAGTGATGGGCACATAGAGAACTAAGAAGATTTTTTTAAAAAAATGATCAATTTCAATTTGCAGGAAAATAAATGTAATCATAATTTACTACAATGCTTAACTCTGAGTAGCAATCACTTAGTCATCACAAGGAAACATTGAATATTGATCTAACCAGAGTATAATTTAACACTTTTGGAGTATAAAAACTATGGAAAGTGTGCATATGAGTGGTAAGAGTAGGATGGAAAGAGAGCTAAGTCATAATCTTCTATAGTGGAATAGATCATGAATAAAATGGAAAAATTAAGTAACAACAATATAATCACATGTTATTTGGAGACATGGAGAGAGACACCAAAATAATCAGGTAAACAAGGGGGGAAAATGCCTATTAGAAGGAAGAAATTGGGGGAGAGGATCCAAAGGGTGCTGTTTTTTATTACAAACCTTGCAGGACTGTTCCGCTTTTTAAATATGTACATATAAATTTGATTCTTTCTAAAAGAAGAAAGGCAAAAGAATTTTTTTTTAAAGAGGATTTATTGGGATGCCTGGGTGGCGCAGTTGGTTAAGCGGCTGACTTCGGCTCAGGTCATGATCCCAGCGTCCTGGGATCGAGTCCCACATTGGGCTCCTTGCTTGGCAGGGAACCAGCTTCTCCCTCTGCCTCTGCCTGCCACTCTGCCTGCCTGTGCTCGCTCCCGCTCTCTCTCTGACATAAATAAATAAAATCTTTAAAATAAATAAATAAATAAATAAATAAATAAATAAATAAAAGAGGATTTATTAAGTCATAGAAACGCACAAGCTGGGAAGGCCTCACCATTGGTGTGTCCATTTGAAACCCCTGCCAAGATGGTGACTCTCTTCTCTCTTGCTGATCCCTGAACACTGGAGTCCACAGTAGGCAGTAACAGTTTTAGGTTGTGTTCAAAAGAACCACAAGAATGCTTCCTCTTTCAGGACCAAAACCTATAACCAACCCTGCAGAACCCAGAACTGCAGGGACAGGAATCACAAAGTTCCTCAGTGGGTCTTTAGAAATGGTAGTAAATGGGGCCACTCACACTTCCACTCCATGGTTCCCAAGCCATATATAGAAACCTGATTCTGTGTAAGTAAGTACATATATTGCATCTTATAGTACATATACTTCATCCTTCCAAAATATTTTTCCAAGCTGGTACTACTCAGTTGTGACTTCAGCAGGTCATTCAGTGATCTCTCAGACCTGCTACTTCTGGTTGGTATGATAAGCAAAGTGACCAGTAGATCTAAAGTCATGGCCCCCCCCTCCTGCAGCTCCTTTGCTGTGAACCCTCTGGTCAGATGATGAAGTTGACTCCCAGTCACATGGATACCATGAACAATTCCATGCTTGTGAATTGGGCACTCCATAAGGAATATCATAATGGTGCTGGCTGGGGCTCTGTAGGCAGAAAAGGCAACTTCATAACTTCAATAAATTTCTTATCCTGTAAGAATGAATTACTGGCCCAGTATGGTACATATTAAACTGAGTGACAAATTTGTCTCTCAAAAAATGGTGCCATATTGTGAGCTTGATACCACTCTCTGTTGCTGGCAGGTTGGATATTCAGAAGCAGTAGCTGTTAGATAGGCTTTGGTAAGTAGGACTGCATGTTCTTAACTTCATGCATAAACTCTATCTCTGACACCACTATCACTCTGTTCATGTGTCCATTGTGCCAGTTCTGAGGTTCCTGACAATAGAGGCTGGCTACGGTCAACTGGCCAAGTCATTTTGTCTACTAGGTTGTTCAGTATCCCTTCCACGTTGAATGCATGTTGATGGGTCTGGCTATGCCACAGCGGAGGACCACAATGACACCTCAGGTTCCCAGGTTACCTTCCTATGTCCAGTAATCCCCCAAAATGTCTGGGCATTCTCCTTTCTCTGAGTAAATGCCTGAAGGTCCTTTGGGGATGGACTAGAAGAATCTTTACTATATATTTTTCCTGGGGACCTATTCACATTTTCTATCAACAGATTTGGGGTCTGAAAATTGACATAGGCTCAATTGGCTTAGAAATCGAGCAATGGGTCACAACTTTTTATTGGGGCAACTACCTTCAGCCTTCTGCTCACCCATTCTTGCCTTCTGATTGTGTGAAGCAACATCCTTGTTGGTTTCCTATTGACCCTATCTCTAAGGACACCCTGTTCACTTAATCATCTCCACAGCTCCCTTGTTGATTGAGTCTACTTAGCTTTGTCTCCATATTTACCGGTCATTATCATAATTGTTTTCTCTGGCTTCTGGCTGCTAAGGGCCACCAACTGGCCTCTGCTGTCTCAGAACCCCATCATCCCCACTGCTACTGATGAGCCCTGTCCTATGACTACATCACCCACCATCAGCCCTGGCCTACAGAGAAGAGCCAGGACTCATCTTCTTGGTGAGACTGGTGCCTGTCTCATTAGCACATTCCTGACAGTTTGGTAAATGATGTGACTTCTAGGCCCTCCTCTAGAACATAATCCTCTGGTGGATCTTCTGGCTTCAATAATATGTATTTGCCAACATGCTCACCTTCCTGAGCCTTTAAATCCCTCTTGTCACCTTTTGCCATGGCCACGTGGGCATTTCAACTTTTCTATGTATGAACTACCTCCTTCTCCAAGTGTCTAAGAACCAACTTTCTGCCAATGAGAAATGTCCACAAGCCAATGAATTCTTGCTTGCCCAGTCTTATTTTCTGGCTTTTTAAATCAAGCACCCTGGTACCTGCCAGTATATGCTAGTGAGTTCTTGCAGTTTCTTCAAGGTAAAATCTCATTCTTCCCTTTTCAGGTATAATATGTCTATATTGCCCAAGCAGGCAGGAGAGGAAGAGGAACTAACTCCTTGTGGGTGGCAACTGGGCTAGTTCCTAAACACTACAATGGGCAGCTTCAGCAGGCCTGCCACTTCTCAGTTCTCTTTATGAGTTTTCTTTTTCCGGGGATTTTCTCTAAAATATTGATATTTCTAAAAGTTCTTCTCATGAACTTAATTACATCCTATACATTTTACAAAAGAAATTCTTGAAAATACCATGATGAGAAGAGGGGAGTGAATACTTGGGGGCTTAGTAATCGTCATTGCAACATACATCATAAAGGGATGCTCCCTGTGAACAAAGATTTTTCTAATTACCTGAATACTCTGCAACCTGTTGTTATCATACCCCACAACTGAAAAAGTAAGAGACTCTTCTTGGAAGTGCGCCTTTGTCTTTCTTCCTTAGCGATTTATACTATGACGGCAGGAGAAACAAACAAAAGTGCATCAGTGCTGATAATCCTCTCTCCTCCTCATTCTGCTAACATCCATGGCTCTCCAGCAAATATGAATATAAATAAAAGATCTACAAATAAGATGTTTTGCCATGGAAATAATGAACCAAAACTACCCTACTGTGTATTCGCAGGGGATTTTGACAATCTGTCTTCCAAATGTGTGCAGCTGTATTCTGTGAGACATCGATAAAATATTAGAAAAGCTTCACATCATACTCATTGGCCCTATAGTGCTCGTCCCCAAATTTTACTTGGCTTTCCACAGCAAGAGCCTTACTAATGACAACCAGGGTAACCATGTGACCTTATCCCTCCCGTTGGTCATAGTCCTTCCAGCAGTATAATCCTGGGGCCTTGGGAGGGGGGCGATATGCTGTGAATTTTTATTTCTTAGTTGAGTATAATGATACTTATCATTTATTGAACACCTAGCATGTACTGTATCATTCAACTCCCAACACCACATAGATATTACTATACCCATGTGTTATACCCATATGGCCATGCAGAGGGGACTGGGTGCTGTCAGCCAGCAAATGCCAGCACACTGTTTGTTTGTTTGTTTGTTTAATTCAACCTCCTTCTGCCATTGTATATATGATTCTGGAAAATGTCCTCAAATCTACTGTAGATTGAAGGGAAGTATAAATACAGACACATGCAAATATACCCATATATGCCTTAAGCATAGTTCAAGGAATCAAACAATTTACTTGCATGTACTTCTTAGCAGGTTGCTAAGGAGGCCTAGTTGCTATGTTGCATTTTAACAAGTAATCACACTACTTTAATTAAATTGCCATGGGGCCTATTAACAAGTAATCATATTAATCTTGTGTTTGTGTATATATTCAGTTTTCACTGGGCTAAAATATGAAACTATAGTTAAAATATGAAGCTTCGGTTCATGTGGTTAGAATATGAAACTGTGCTAATATGTAGTTAGCCTTCTCTAAAAGAATAGCTGCCTTTCCACACCTTTCTCAATGGTGGTGAAGACACTAAATGGCAGGAAAAATACTCCACCGGCCACTGTGCCTCTGCCTCGACTCCTTCCTCCCCCCATGCCTTATAGCCTTCCTGTCTGTAGTGTCCACAAAGGCAAGGGAGTGAGCGGTTGTTGCGAAGAGAAATGGAAAACAATGGAAAAGAAGAAAATCAAGAAACTATGACCATGAGGAGATTTACAATCAAATTTAAAATGGAAGTTTCCAGGGCATTGGTATAAATAAGCACACATAAAATACATCCCAATAAAATGCAGATTTTCTTTAAGAGTAAGCACACACATGTGTGCACATACACATGTGTTGGGGATGGGAGGGCAGAGGAAGAGGGAGAGAGAGAATCTTAAGCAGGCTCCACATTCAGTGTGGAACCCATGTTGGGGCTTGATCCCACCACCCTGAGATCATGACCTGAGCCAAAATCTAGAGCTAGATGTTTAACTGACTGAGCCAGATTTTATTTAAAAAAAAAAAAAAATGCAGACTAGACTGATTCTTTTTTTAAGATTTTATTTTTAAGTAATCTCTACACCCAACATGGGGCTCAAACTTACAACCCCAAGCTCCAAAGTCGCATGCTCTACTGACCAAACCAGCCGGGCGCCCCAGATTAGACTATTTCACAGCACTATATAAGGCCTTAAGGAAGACTCTAGTCATAGTACATTGGGTTAACACATGGAATTTGTCATTATATCTGGGATTTAGTTGAGACTTTGTCCCAATAAGTCCTTCATTGTAAGTGATATTTTAAATATTCCTCATCCTTAATTTGGTCAGATAACCAAACTTCTTTTAGCCAGACATTTAGTTGATATAAGCTTTTATCTCTATAACTACAAAATCTATAAGCTTTTATCTCTATAACTACAAAATGTAGTTATAACTTATAATGATATTTAAAATAAACTAGGGGCACCTGTGTGGCTCAGTCGGTTGAGTGTCTCTTGCTTTTGGCTTGGGTCATGGTCTCATGGGTCATGAGACTGAGCCCTGCATCGGGCTCTGTGCCGAGTGGGGAATCTGCTTGAGGAGTCTCTCCTTCTGCCCCTCCCCCTACTCCTGTTCCTCAGATAAATAAATAAATAAATCTTTTTAAAAAATAAAATAAGGGACGCCTGGGTGGCTCAGTTGGTTAAGCGGCTGCCTTCGGCTCGGGTCATGATCCCGGCGTCCTGGGATCGAGTCCCACATCAGGCTCCTTGCTCGGCAGGGAGCCTGCTCCTCCCTCTGCCTCTGCCTGCCTCTCTCTCTGCCTGTGCTCTCTCTCTCTCTAACTAATAAATAAATAAAATCTTAAAAAGAAATTAAAAAAATAAAATAAAATAAAAATAGTGCATTCTCTTGGTTGAAGTGTCCCAAGGAGGCTTTATTCATTATTGAGCTATCGGTCATACTATTAATTGGAGAATTTTTTTATCCTCTTTTTATAAATTTCCTTTCATTAAAAACTAATTGGATAGCATTTCGAAACCGTAGGATATAATTGTAATGGCATTTATGAACACTTACATTTATTTGCAGACTAAGAAAATCAGTCCATGAACATGGTTTTGAAAACTCAAATAGCAACTTTCTAAAATACTCAAAGTTATGGGAGATGACTATTTTGTTCATTAGCATTTTTAGGGCTTTAATAATTTAAAATGATTCCTTCTCACCAGAAGTTAATGTTTCTCTATATAATGTGAACTGAAAATAAATTGCAATTTCATGCATTGTTTTCCCTTTTATGGAACTTTCAGCAGTGGAAAAGAAAAATAAGACGTGCTGTTTTGGGGGGCCAATTTGGCATTTGCGTTCTGGACAGGCCTCAGGGAAGGGAGGCAATTTGACTTCTTCTTCTTCCCTTTTTTTTTTTAAGATTTTTATTTATTTACTTGAGAGAGAGAGAGATAAGAGAGAATGAGAGGGGAAAGGTCAGACAGAGAAGCAGGCCTCAGGGAAGGGAGGCAATTTGACTTCTTCTTCTTTTTTTTTTTTTTAAGATTTTATTTATTTACTTGAGAGAGAGAGATAGAGAGAATGAGAGGGGAAAGGTCAGACAGAGAAGCAGACTCCCAATGTGGGACTCAATCCCAGAACTCCAGGATCATGACCTGAGCCAAAGGCATTTGCTTAACCATCCAAGCCACCCAGGGGCCCCCACAATTTGACTTCTTAAAGCTGAAAAAGGAGGTGAAAAAGCAGGACAAAAAAATACCCTCAGGGCTGGAGTGTGAAACCCCCACACCCTCCATGTGCACTGGGTATTTCTTAGGCATTGTAATCCTATATTCTGTTTTTGTTTTACTTTGGGTTTATGGCAATGCAGGTCCAAGTTGACTCTCCAGCTATAGTTTCTTCTCAGTATTTTCACTCTACCACTCCAAACTCAATAGTGGTGCCCACGTGAATTCCTGCAGATTCTAGAGCCAGGCATCATTAATTTGGGTTGGCATATGGGGGATACCTTGTAGAAAAACTGAGATGGACAGTTGCCTCCAGGATGTTTATTCAAAGTACTCTAGAGAGACATACTTTGAAGAAACTGAGGAAAGCAGGATGGAGTAGAGGGAGAAAGCTTCCCACGATGAGGTGGCTCCAGATGGTTCAGCTGATCCTACAGGGAGGCAAGGAGGGCTGGACTTTACATGCCCTCATTCAGCCAGTCATTGGGCATGAGACAGCTCTAGCAAGTGATGGAGACTTGGGCATGCTCGTTCCTTACAGCTGAAGGCACTTTCCCTGGGGCACACAGCTCTGAGAGGTCAGCCGAGGATATTCCTGGCCTCTGGGAGATTCTAGCTTTGGCCCTGAAGAGGGGATCGGGGAGGACCAATGCTCATGTTTCTTCCTTGCGTCACTCGGGTTCACTTGCTTCCTACAGTAATCTCTCCCCGGCCAGAGCTTCTCCAGAGTTAAAAGGTGTAAAGTTGTTCGCTAGGTACCTGAAAGAGTAAAAGAGAACTCTTCGGTATTACGAAGTTAGCCATAGCTGGAATCGGTATTACCCTAGGGCTAAAGGAGCAAATGCAAGAGGTTGGGGTCATTAAATCTTAGAAACTGAAGAGGAGCCACTCTGAGGATCTAAAGCTCAGACTTTGAGAAGGGGACACTGCTTTGGGCCTCTGAGTTGGGAAGAGGGCTTCTGTGGGGCTGGGACCCAAACCTCACAAAAGGGGAGCTTGCTTGCTGATGCCGAAGTCTCTGAGGGGGAATGTGATAAACTCGTTTCAGTAAGTGTTAGGAAAACTGCCAAATGAATTTAGCTGCTGTTGTGGGAAGGATCCGCTGCTGGGGTGGAGAAGCGCCACGAGGCTGGTGCATAAGGACTTCCTGCGGGAGGGAGACAGTCCCTCCTCCCTCATCTAGCCTGGGGTTCTCCCTCTACTGCCCATTTGACGAAGCCCAGCGCAGGGCCAGCCCGCCAAGCAGAATACAGTTTGCAGAATTCCCAGTCCCAGCAACATGCAGCAGAGCATAAAAGGGTAGGTCTGGAACTCAGAAGTAATGACTCGGTAACAAGTACAGAAATGTATACAATGGGTTAAAGACTTCTGAGAGAAGTGTCCCAACCAGTGGACATTGGTTTTGGAATCAGGCTCAGGTTAAAGCTTTGGCTTTTCGGGGGCGCCTGGGTAGCTTAGTTGGCTAAGCAGCTGCCTTTGGCTCAGGTCATGATCCCAGGGTCCTGGGATGGAGCCCTGCGTTGGGGGTAGTCTGCTTCTCCCTCTCCCTCTGTGCTCTCACTCTTCCTCGGTGCTCTCGCTTTCTCGCTCTTGCTCTATCTCAAGTAAATACATAAAATCTTAAAAAAAAAGGTCTGCTCTTCTGCTTAGTGGTTCTGAAGTGTGGTGATTATCTTAATTTTCTATGTCTCAGTTTCCTTGTCTGTAAAATGGAGTTAATCATATCCAACTTATGGGGTTGCCTTGGGGGATAAAGTCTATAAAACTCCTAACAGTCTAACTCATAGTAGCTGCTCCATAACGGGTTATGATTATTACCATGGGAAAGACTGGAGACCCGTGGGAGACACTTGTGGTAGCACAAAATTTAAGTTTTAAAGACCTGAACTGTACTGATGGTAGTGGTAGGAATAAAAGAGAAATGGGATGAACAGGTATTAAAAGCCCTTGGAAATAAAGGATAAAAAGAACTCAATGAGCCACTGTGGAAAATGGTATGGAGGTTCTTCAAAAAGTTAAAAATAGAACTACCCTATGATCCAGTAATTGCACTACTAGGTATTTACGAAAGAATAATTCGAAGGGATACATGCACCCCAATGTTTATAGCCATTATGTACAATAGCCAAGTGTCCATCAACTGATGAATGGAGAAAGATGTGAGATAGATAGATATAGATATCACAGTGGAATATTACTTAGCCATAAAAACAATGGAATCTTGCCATTTACAACGACATGGATGGAGCTAGAGAAAATTTTGCTAAACAAAATAAGTCAGTCAGAGAAAAACAAATATGATATGATTTCACTCATATGTGGAATTTAAGCAATAAAACAAACTCTCATAGGGAAAAAAAGTGAGTGGAGAACCGAGAAACAGACTCTTAACCATACAGAGTAAATGGATGGTTACCAGAGGGGATGGGATAAACAGGTGATGGGGATTAAGGAGGGCACTGGTTGGGATGAGCACCAGGTGTTGCATGGAAACGCTGATCACTAAATTGTACACCTGACATTGATATTACACTGTATGTTAATTAATTGGAATTTGAAAAAAAAAACAATAACAACTCAGTGACTGCATGTGTTGATTCCTCTGGACGGTGAAGGAAAAGGAGACATCATTAAACAGGCACCCCATTCAAATGGAAATGCCCTTGTCTCCTCTTGAAAACCTGTTAGTGGCTTTGTGCCAACCTAAAGAGAGAAATCCAGTAATCAAAGAAGTGTATTTTAAGCCAATGTTTAAATATGCTTAACCAGGGCGCCTGAGTGGCTCAGTGGGTTAGGGCCTCTGCCTTCAGCTCAGGTCATGGTCTTGGGATCTTGGGATTGAGCCCTGCGTCGGGCTCTTTGTTCAGTAGGGAGCCTGCTTTCTTCTCTCTCTCTCTCTTTTTTTAAAAAACCGCTTAAATATGCTTAACCATCAATTATTCACTCAGTAACTTCCTTTTGCTAAGTGCAGTTGAGGCTGTGGTCGGTCTGGCATGCATGCACACTGCTGGTGGCCTGGTGAACCAATACAGCCAGCCCTTCTGAAAAGCAATATGAGAAGGCTATCAAAAATGGGGTAAATGTTTACTTCTTTTGATTCAATACTTTAAACTTGAAATTTACAGCCAGACATTAGGAATGTACAGGATACCTCTACCACTGGAGACGATAATCTTAGGGGCAGTTACTCCTGATGTTGTCCTTTGGCAACAAAATTGGCTTGACCCAGAATGCCATGTGCGGTGTGCTCTTGTTCTTTCTCTTTGCCCTGAGTCCTGCAAATGAACCAGGAGGCATTTTGCTACACGGGAGTTACGCAGCCAATCTCTAACAGAAGGCACCGTTCCTCTAGCTCCTTGTCTATGTGGCTAATCATATAGCCTTATAATTTATAAGTGTCTGGGCTCTCTCAGTTGAATTATGTGCTTTTCCAGAAGCATCATGATGGATCTGCTATTTAAAAATTCCCTGACTGGCTCTGGCACCAGTCCTATAGCTCTCTAGCATGAGGCGTGCTCTGGACCCTTCCCTTCCGTTCGCCCTGCCATGATTCCTTCTGTTTGTCTCGCAGCTTTAGCAAAAGTGCAGCTACCACCTTCCAAGACTGCCATGTTCAGCATGGCCTGGAAGCCTCGAAGTCAAAACTCCATCTTCATACCCTAGTACCCTGTAACCATTCTTTCAGCTGCTGCTTGCAAACTTCTTTTTTTTTTTTTTTGGAAGATTTTTAAAATTTATTTGACAGAGAGAGATCACAAGTAGGCAGAGAGGCAGGCGAGGGGTGGTGGGACGGGGGAGGGAAGCAGGCTCCCCGCTGAGCAGAGAGCCCAATGTGATCCCAGGACCCTGAGATCATGACCTGAGCCGAAGGCAGAGGCTTAACCTATTGAACCACCCAGGCACCCTTGCTTGAGAACTTCTGTTGACACTTAGATCAAAGGAAGAGAAAAGCATGCAGTGATCCTTTGGGACAACCAAAGTAATGCACTAAAAACTGTGTTCTGCTGTGAAGTTTTAAAATATTACCCAAACTATACTGCTAATACAGTTGAAATCTGGAAAACCTACTTCCCTTTCTAGCCTTGCCTCAGATTCACACCCTCTGTGCCTTGGCACCACCTGGCCTTCCCTGTCCTCTTTACACTGTGAGAGAGGCATCATCTCTCTGTTCCCTCCCTGTGGATGATATGGCAGAAACCTATATTATATTATATTTATTATATATGTTATATATATATTATATATTATATTATTGTAGCCTTTATTACAGCAGCTCTTCTTCTGAAATAATAGCATGTACATGTTTTCATTCCCTTCTTTTTTTTTTAAGATTTTATTTATCCATTTGACAGACAGAGATCACAAGTAGGCAGAGAGAGAGAAGGAACCAGGCTCCCCGCTGAGCAGAGAGCCCGCTGCGGGGCTCAATCCCAGGACCCTGGGATCATGACCTGAGCTGAAGGCAGAGGCTTTAACCCACTGAACCACCCAGGCGCCCCTCCCTTCTTTTTTTTTTTTTTTTAAGATTTTATTTATTTACTTGACAGACAGAGATCACAAGTAGGCAGAGAGTCAGGCAGAGAGAGGGGGAAGCAGGCTCCCTGCTGAGCAGAGAGCCCGATGCAGGGCTTGATCCCAGGACCTTGGGATCATGACCTGAGCCGAAGGCAGAGGCTTTAACCCACTGAGCCACCCAGGCGCCCCTTCATTCCCTTCTTATACTATGAGTATCTCAACACATTGTAGAAGAGGCAGAATGTTACCTATACCCTCTTAGGGTCTCTGGCTAGACACCAGAATTAAGTTGATATAGGACAGACGAGCAGGAGAAAGGCATACAGTTTGTATTATTTTTACATACATGAGACTCTTCACAGGAGAATGAAGACCCAAAAAGCAGTTAGGCCTAAGTGTTTATGTACTAGATTAAACAAAGAGTAGTAATCTTGGTAAAGTAACAAAAGTATATGGGAAGGCTACAGGAAGATAAGGTTTTGAAAAGTTCTATTGTACAGATTTCTCTTGGCTTCAACTCCCCATCTCTGCTGATAAGAATGTTCTTTTCCTTCGCCTATAAGGAAGGCAGCTTCCATATGCCCACTTGATTTCCTGCTTTCAGAAAGGGAAGGGGAAGTCAGAGTGCTCTCTTCCTGTGTCTTCTGTTGTTGTTTTAAAGATTTTATTTATTTGAGAGATAGAGACAGCAAGAGAGAGCACAGGCAAAAGGAGAGGGAGAGGCAGGCTCCCTGCTAAGCAGAAAGCCTGACACCATGCGGGACTCTATCCAGGATCCTGGGATCGTGACCTGAGCTGAAGGCAGCTGCTTAAACAACTGAGCCATCCAGGCGACCCATGTCTGTTTTTGTTTTTGTTTTTTTTTAAAGCTCTTCTAGCTCAATATAATCAATACACAAAAGTGGCATTCTCTGCTACTCTCTGGAGCATACATTACGTACTTAAGTATTTGTTCAACATTTGTTGAATGAATTTCTCACCTTGTGCCCCTCTAACACTTATCTGGCTTCCAGTGACCCATGCTAATGCAGGGACAGGGGCTCAGGCTGAAACAGAATAACTGACAGTTCTGAAATCCTAAGTCCCTGATTCGAAAGGCTTTATATTCTCAGTAATCCGCTCACACACTGGAATACAAGAGCACCGGCATGGTGGACCTCACTCAGCCAGATGCCTTTATACCAGATCCCCTGTGGTCACCTGTCTCACAGTCACAGCTGCAGGCCAACTGCTTCACTCCATTAAAACCGCAGGTGATGACTTATATCCTCCACACCTTGAGACCAGTGTGAGCCTGGGAGGCAGAAGAAAGCAGAGTGAAGAAGAAAGCTGACCTTGCTTACCAGGAGGACCTTGAATGCCACACTCAGGAATCGAGGAGCCAGGGACGGTGTTAGAGCAAGAAATCCACATGAGATGTGGCTCCGTGAGGATCCTTGGACACCCACGTGAAGGGCGTGGGAAGCAGGCAAAGGCCACTGGGGAAGCGGTGAGAAGAGCAAGTGAAGAAGGAAATCCCTGAATGGAGGTAAACACATCTTCTATTCAAGCAGGAAGGGGAAAAATGAAGAGTTGGTGATAAATAAACGCAGTAAAAAACCCCTCCACTTTAACTTCTTTGTTGATTAACCTTCCAAGTTTTGCCAACGTGTTCTGCAAAGTTTTTGCCAACTTTTTTTCTCACCATCTTCCGTAAACGCAGTAAACGCTTGAGGCTTTGCGGGTGATACGGTCTGTCCAAACTTCTCAACTCCGCTATGGCAGCGTGAAAGTGGCCGCGACGACTGGCGATGAATGGGCATAGCTGTGTTCCAATAGAACCCCATTGACAAAAAATAAAAACCAAACAGTCGATGATAAAGGACAGCCAGCTGAAGCGAGGCCAGGGAAGCGGCTCATTTTAGGCGGCCTGCCATTTCTCCGGTAAGACGGAAACCTGAGGAGAGGGGCACAAGGGTTCGCCTTTGGGAGAGTCGTTTGGTTTGAAGCTGACGTGGTGGGGAATTTGGGGAATTTGAGTGACGGGCTCTTTATCCTGCAAGGCTGCTACCTCCCGAGTGCACCTGAGAGGCAGCTGCTGTGGAGAGAAAGGGAAAGAGGATAAAGAGCAAGTCTCTGGGACCAGACAGGATGGCTGTAGGCATCTCTGCTGTTCCTCATGAGTGGCCTCTTTGTTTTTCTGCTTTCGGTGACTCAGCAAGGACAGAAGTCCTAAAGTCAACACTTATCCATTCAGTTCGTGTTTATAGAGACAGTGCCTGATATGCACTCTTCACTGTTCAAGGTGCCGGAGACAAAGAGGTGAACAAATTCCTCGAGTGAATGAATCCTGAATGGGACTTAGACCACGTTCTAGTGGGGGAGACAAGCACCTGAGGAGGAAGAGCAATGGAATGCTTATTCTCATTGGTTAGTGCTCCAGAGAAAATAAATCAGGGCAATAGGACAGATTTGGAGGAGGCACTGTTTGAGCTGGTGGTCAGGGAAGGCCTCTCTGAGAAACTACAGCTGAGCCAATGTCTGGGACAAGAGGCTCCAGCATATGAAGACCTGAGGCAAGGCTCTTCTGGGCAGAGGGACGAGTACAGTAGCTCTAAGAGAGGAATGAAGATGGAGAGCCAAGAGCCTACCCTTTAGGACTCTTCAGCTGGGCTGTTCTCCCCATTGTAAACACAACATAACACTCTCTGCCTACCTCCCCAGGTCTGCTTATGTTTTCTGTTTTCTGCCTGTTCTCACCTATTCTTTAAACTCCAGATTAAACCTCACTTTGCTCAAAAAGCCTCCTTTGATCATGCATCTTCATTAAGTCCAAGACAGTTTACTCCTCTCCATTTATGAGTAATCACCTGCTATTCATTATTTCCCTTTGTACACAGTTTAGTCTTCCCAATGTTATTCTAACCTCTTAAAGATGGTGTTATTAGTCAGGGTTTTCCAGAGAAATAGAAGCAATAGAACATGTGTGTGTAGATACAGATATAGATATAGTTACGGATATATAAATACAGATACATGGAAAGAGATTTATTTTAAAGAACTGGCTCGTGGAATTTGTGGCTAGCAAGTCTCAGTTCTTCAGGGCAAACCCTGCAGAGTTGATATTACGGTCTCGCTCTTTTTGTCTCTTTATGTTGTAGTCTTGGGTCTGAAGGCAGCCTGGCAACAGAACTTTGTTTTCCTTTGGGGACTCCAGTCTTTTCTTCTAAGGCCTTCAGCTGATTAGATGAGACCCACCCACATCATGAAGAGTAATCTGCTTTTCTCAGTGTTTTTTTATTCAAATGCTAATCACATCTAAAAAATACTTTCACTTTCAGCAACCTTTTAGATCAGTGTTTGACTGAACTACTAGGCACCGAAGCTTGGCTAAGTTGGCACATAATATTAATCATAGAAGATAGAATTTTATGAGTCTTTGTATTCTTCACTGAACTTAGCACAAATGTATTGTGTACAGTAAGCATCTGATAAAGAATTAACTAAAGGGCTCTGATTAGTGCTTTATATGCATTCATTCAGTAAACACTATATTTAATAAGGACCTACTTGGTGCCGGCTCCTATTGTAAGGGCTGGGGAAACACCAATGAGCTAACCAATAATAATTAAATCTGACTCTTTTTCATTCGTATGTTTAGATATCTTGTAGACCCAGTCTGAGGGTTTTTTTTTTTAAAGGTTTTATTTATTTATTTGACAGACAGAGATCACAAGTAGGCAGAGAGGAAGGCAGAGAGAGAAGAAGGGAAGTAGTCTCCCCACTGAGCAGAAAGCCTGATGTGGGGCTGGATCCCAGGACCCTGAGATCATGACCCAAGCCGAAGGCAGAGGCTTTAACCCACTGAGCCACCCAGGTGCCCCTGAGAGGGTTTTTTGATTGTAGTTTTGTTTTGTTTTGTTTTTAATTGGCTGGTTCTGTAAAGTTATAGTAAGTATAATTCCTTGGTAGGTCTAGTCATCAAAGCTATCAGAGTAGGATTCTAAAAAACCTCAGGCCTCTGGAAGTTAAGTAACTTGCTTAATTGTGTTAGAATATGTGGTAGACAAATTCTAAAAAGGGCTCTTCAAGATTCTTGCCTCCTGGTTATTCATTCAAACACTAATTTTGGTAGTGCTAAGAAAGAATTTTGCAGATGTAATTAAAATCCTGAAGTCAGTTGACCTTGACATATGAAGGTTATCCAGGTGGGTCTGACCCAATAGATGAACCCTTTAGAAGCCAAGAGTTTTCTCTAGCTTGCTGCAAAAGAAGATATCAGAGATTCAGAACATAAAGAGGATTTGACATACCATGAGTGGCTTGAAGAAGGAAAGATCCATGTGTCAAGGATGTGGACAACATTAAGGAACTAAGAGCTTCTTCTCACCAATAGCCAGCAAGGAAATTGGACTCAAGTCTTGCAACCATGAGAACCAAATCCTGCCAACAACCTAAAGAGCTTAGAAGCAGATTCTTGCCCAGGTCCCTTGATTTTGGCCTTGTTGTGTGGAAAAATCTGTAGAGCTCAACAGACTTCTGACCTACAGAAGTAGGAGCTAATAACGGGATCATTGCTTTGAGTGACTTTTTGTGGTAGTATGTTACACAGCAACGTTAGAAGACTAAGACAGATTATATAGCTCAATAGTGACATGACCTGCTTTCAGCTCTTGTTTTTTAAGGAGCTGAGAAAGTACAACTCTTTCTCATTTCAATTGTCCTTGACACATATTTGGATGAAATAATTTTTTTGTTATGTGGTCAGTGGTATTTGTCTATGAAAAATACTGCAAACCTGAGACATATCTGTTCTGTTTGGGGTGAAAAAATGTCTATAGTAAAGTATTAAGCTATTAATGCTAAAAGCAAAAGAAATTAATGAGGATCCATAAGCCATATCCACTCTCATTTGTGTAAAATATTTAGTATTGTCTTTATCACGTGTTATGAGGATAAGTGATAATATGGTCAAACTCCTAGTGTTAAATACCCCAAGGACTAACAAACTTATGAAATTAATGAATAATTTGTTAATGCTTTGGAAATGAGGGCTTTAGGCAAGCAGAGATGAGTTTTCTATTCTTAATAAGTATAGATCGATGTGTTTCATGATAATTTAATATGCCTGGAATAAACTCCCACTTTGCATCTGGCAAGTTTCTCTCTTTTTATTTATTAGATTTTTCCTCTAGACTCACTCATTCCCCCCAAACCTCTCAGAAACCACAATACACCCTGAAGGCAACCCAGGCCCAAATACTAACTATATGTAGAATGTGGGAGAAGGAAGGGCATCAGAAAATGGTCTGGATTAGGACACCCACTATTCAGATGAGGAAATTGAGGCCCAGAAGAAGACATTGTCCAAGTTGCAGGACTTCGGTGGTGGCATTGGGGCTAAAACCTTATGTTTGAGATGGTGAATAGAGATATAAGGAAAAATGCCTAGACTGACTTTTGTCAGAATTAACTTGGTTAATGTGTATGAGCAATTTCTGACAAAATTAGAATAAGCAGTTTCAGTTTTGAATTCTGGACTCTTAAGCAAATACCACCATCTCTTACTCCTTGTCAACTATAAAATGAATAAGCTTCCAGTCACAGGCCATCTTTTGTAGGTTGTTTAATGGTATTTGTGTATATGGCTTAAAAGCCTTTAAGAGTCCTGCAGGTTAGCTGATCTATGAAAATAAGGTTAGTTTTGATGGAGAACAAAGAAGCAGAAAGTGATGCAAAAAGCCCCTAACCTAGTAATGGTGCCAGTGCCTCTGGCCCTAAAATGACCCTCTTTCTCCTTCTGGGTTCGGACTGTTAAATAATATATACTTATAAGAACCTCTAGGCAAAAGGGAACAAAAATATCAACTTTATTAGTGGCTTAGCAAGGGTAAGGATCCATGGTACAACTTAGAAAAGAGAAATCTGCTGAGAACTGATGTCAAAGTGGGGGCCTCTTGCTTCCACGCTGGAATCTGGGCCTCAGGACAAGCCATCCCAGGGGTAGGATGGGGGCTTGGGTCTGAGGGGCACTCACTCAACAAACTGCTACAGGGCTGAACACTGGAGATCGCACGCACCATCATGACCGGGTAAACCTTGTTCTCCTCACCACGTAGACAAGGGAAATGCAATGGGCTCTCCTTCACCCAGAAGGAAGAAAGATGTGGAAGCCTATGCCAGATGACCTAGTGGGCCTATTCCTCTTTTTTTTTTTTTTTTTTAAAGATTTTTATTTATTTATTTGACAGACAGAGATCACAAGCAGGCAGAGAGGCAGGCAGAGAGAGAGGAGGAAGCAGGCTGTCCGCTGAGCAGAGAGCCCTATGCGGGACTCGATCCCAGGACCCTGGGATCATGACCTGAGCCGAAGGCAGCGGCTTTAACCCACTGAGCCACCCAGACGCCCCCCTATTCCTCTTTTTGAAGCCCATAACCCCATGCTCCCCATGAAAAGTCAGGAATTCATCATTTTTGCCTCACTGGGAAGGAACTAGCAGAGAGAAAAGACTCGAACAGGTGGCAGATATCCTCCTCTAGGAGCAGATGAGAACGTAGGGAGAGTCGTATGAACTCTCCCTCCAAAAGAAAAGGTTGTTTTCTCTTTAGACAGGATTTGGAACAACATTGGTTTCAAAATCTCTGAACTCCGAACCCAGAAGAAGTAATGATAGAACTTCTGGGAAATTGATGGTGCCAATCATGATTCCTCAGCCTGGCCTAGTTTTTAGGACGCCTCCCCAGCAGGACCCTGAGCAGGAGGAAAGTGTGGTATTTGGAGGAGGGCTCCACTATTCACAGGCTGTGTTCCCCCTTGGAAGCTACTACCCTCTCTGTTTCTTCACTCATAAAATGCTAATCAGCTGTCTTCCTTAGAGAGTTATTGGGAGAGTGATGGCAAACAGGGGCACCGGAGTGGCTCAGTTAGTTAAACGCATGACTCTTGATGTCAGCTGAGGTCTCAGGTCACAACTCAGGGTCGTGAGTTCACTTGGAATGTGTTGCGTTCTGAGTTGGATGTGACGCCCACTTAAAAAAAAAATGATAGCAAATAGTAGGCACTTGACAAATGGCATTACTAATGTCTCTTGATTTTTCTATAGGTACGGACACCAAGAGAATAAAACAGAAAAAACATATTCAAACTAAGAAGGGAAGAAAAAATTCTGGCTAAAGAATGAAACTGTACATCCTCTGTCCAGATTTTAAAACAAAGATTCTTAGTTGGGACCTAGAGCTTTCTCTATCCATATGCACATGTATGTGCAGGAGTGTAGCCACTCTAATAGTCCTCAAACTGTTCTAAGGCTAAATACTAAACATACTAAAGTATTTAATGTGCCATAAATTATGCCATAATTTATATGGATATTATACAAATACAATGTTATTATATTTATATTTCATATTTATATCATATAAATATAAATGTGCCATAAATATATGGACATTACTTTCTTTCTCCCAGGAACCTGGCAAATAGTGAAGACTCAGTAAAATGCTTGTTCATGAAATGAATAAATGATCCTCTTGGGAACATGATAAGGTATGGTTTATCTCTATTTTGCAAGTGAGGAAATGAAGTTAGATATGCAAAATAAGTTGTCCAAGGTCACATAGCTATCAAGGGTGAGAGCTAGGGCTGGAAACCAGTCCTGTAGGATTTCAAAACCCTACCGTGCACACATGCCTGTGCACACATGTGAAGCTGTTCATCTGACACGCACTCCTGATGTACACGTGCTTCTTTTATGAATCTGTGTTGTCATAGGGACTCTCTTAGTGCTGCTATGGTATGCTAGGTTTTCTTTTTTTTAACCACTGTCAAATTTAATTTGATAAATAAGTAGATAGAGGTCCTACAAAGGATAAATAAGTAGACGGTTAATGTCATTTATGTGGCCTATATATGCCAGATAAATATTTATTGTACTAGGCCCCATGGAAAACACAAAGATAAATCAATCTGTACATACTGGGTCTTTAAGGAGCCTCCAGTCTGGTGAGGGAAATAAATTAAGTACACAGATATTTATGATGCAAGGTGGAAAGATATAAATGCCTAGAGAGATGTAAATAAAGTAAATAGGAGCTCAGAGATGAGACAGAGGGAGATTGAACACACATTAACCAAGAAGATGAGATTTGACTTCATGAAGGAAGTGAAACATGTCTTGAAGGATGGGTCAAAATAAGATTTGTGTGGATTTAGGAAGGGAATCCCAGGGAGATGAAGAGCTGGAGCCAAGGGCGGAGATGAGAAAGCACAGGGTATAGTCAAGAAATTGCATTTTAGTTTAAAAAGGGGTAAGAAGCAAAATGTAGAAGGAAGATTAGGAAGATAGAGGAAGAGGGTGGCTGGGTAGTGGGGAGGAAGGAGAGAGGGTGACACTTAGTGGCAGGCCAGAAGTTTAGATTTTGTGATGGGGAATGGTGAGGGATTTAAGAGTGACTTGAGCTCGGTCGAGTGCTGTTTGAGGACACGAATTTGACATTGATGTGTACAATGATGGGCCTGGGGAGAGCCTGGAGCCTGCTGGTCCAAGGAGAAGGCTCTCCCGGCATCCTAGGTGGGCAGTGCTGAGGGCTGGCCAGGAATGGGGCAGTAGCAAGAGGGTCAGGGCAGTGACCACCACAGCACTTTTGGGTTCTACCAGGAGCTTTAGTTAAGGCAGGGAGGACTGACTTGCTCAGTCTGAAGTCAGGCTGTTGTAGAGGAAGCCATTTAGAGAGCCCAAAGTTTTTTCAGTAGATTGTTTTTCAAAAGCAAAAATAATAGCTAATATTTACTGAGCACATACTAGGTGCTAAGTATTTCTCTAAGTACTTTCTATATATTAACACAGTTATTCCTCTCCACCATCCTTTTAGGTACGAACTAAGAAGTTTACAGAGCAAAAACACAGGCAATTCACAGGCAGTCTCGCCCCTAACCCCACTCTTAATGACTTCACTGTATTGCTCACTATAGCAAAGATGACACTCTTGTTGGGACTGTTTCTTTAATAGTTTTCCCAACAGTTTCTCCATACTTTCTCATCAAGCTTGGCTTTTCTTTCTTTCTTTCTTTCTTTTTTTTTTAAGATTTTATTTATTTATTTGACAGACAGATCACAAGCAGGCAGAGAGGCAGGCAGAGAGAGAGGAAGGGAAGCAGGCTCCCTGCCGAGCAGAGAGCCCAATGCAGGGATCGATCCCAATGACCTTAGCCAAAGGCAGAGGCTTTAACCCACTGAGCCACAGGCGCCCCAAGCCTGGCTTTTCTTAAGCTACTCATGATTTTACCAGGACTAGATAGACGGACTATACTTCTGTGGTCCTAACATAGAGATGTTTCTGTTGCAAAGCTAATTGGCTGCTAAAGGATCTCATTTGGCCTCATTAGTAAGATAACGGCTTTGTGCCTCGGTTTCCTTATCTGCAGAATGGAGGCATTAACTGCACCATAGGATTTTCATGAGGGTTAAATGAAGTAATATGACTCCTCAGTATATGGTTTATAAATGCCAGGCTGTGGAAGTTTGTTACTGGTCCCTGGGGAGACAAGTATAGCAATTAAGAATCAGCATTTAGAAACTTTTATGGAGTCATTTTAAACCTGTTAAATCTAACAGGAAAAACAAAACAAAACAAAAAGCGAACCAAAAGTAAAAAAAAAAAAAAAAAAAACCCCTCCCTTTAATTTTTTTTTTTTTTTTAGAAATTTAACTTTTCTTTTTTTTTTTTTAAGATTTTATTTGTTTATTTATTTGTCAGAGAGAGAGAGAGAGCACACAAAGAGGCAGACTGGCAGGCAGAGGTGGAGAGAGAAGCAGGCTCCCCGCTGAGCAAGGAACCCCCCCATGCAGGATTCGATTCCAGACCCTGGGATCATGACCTGAGCCCAAGGCAGTGGCTTAACCCACTGGGCCACCCAAGCATCCCCAGAAATTTAACTTTTCTAGTAATTAATCTTTATTGACTTTTAAAAAAGCATTTGTCTATGGCAGATAGGAAATTGAAAAACATAATGACATGTCATCACAGACAATATGGGAAGCATTGAATTGACATGTATAAAACACTTAAGGGGCACCTGGGTGGCTCAGTGGGTTAAAGCCTCTGCCTTCGGCTCAGGTCATGATCCTGGGGTCCTGGGATTGAGTCCCGCATCGGGCTCTCTGCTCAGTGGGGAGCCTGCTTCCTCCTCTCTCTGCCTGCCTCTCTGCCTACTTGTGACCTCTTCTGTCAAATAAATAAATAAAATCTTTTAAAAAAAAAACACTTAAAAAAGCACCTGGCACTTAGTAAATGATTAATAAATGTTAGCTAATAGCAATAATAGTGCTGTAGTCTAACAAAATGAGATATCTATCCCAAAGATGTATGCTCCTGAGATTTATCTTCCATGTCATTTTAAAGTTCATCCTCAAATCTGTTAAATTTCTTTCCTACAGTGGGAGCCATTAAGGAAAGTGCTACTGTACTCCTTGCTCATTCATCATATATATTCGACTCTGAGTAGTTTATCAGCCAGTGTCTGCCATTGGTCCCAGTATGAGTATAACCAGCAAAGTCCACAGCCATTCTGGTTATAATTCTGCCACAAAAGGTGACACAGTCTTATATCAGGCCCCCGCTGCCGAGAGACCAGTCCCCCTGACTCATCATCAGGCCTCAAAGAAAACCAGAGCTGAACAGTGGTTCAAGTGGTCCAGACAGAGTTTATTCAGGATCGTTACAAAAAGGGAAAGGGACTTCAGTATAGGACCAGGCTCAATTCCAAATACAGCAGAGGCAAGTGGGAAATTTAGGAGCAAGGTCGGGGTGGGTAGATGGAAAATTACTAATAGAAACATCAGGAGCTGGGGGATTCTGACCTAATGACCTAACGGGTTTCCTACTGAAGAAACCCCCAGTGATCGGACATCACCTGGGGGGTGCTAGAGGATGAGGAACCCGATCAGATAACAAGGGTCAGGGGTTCTTGCTAAAACTGAATGTTACCAGGAAGTGCACAGATTGGCCTTGGGAGAAGGTCCTAGAACCTGACTAAAGCTTGATCAGAAAAGAATCATTGTGAGAGGGAGACCACCTACTCACCCTTCCTTCACCATCCTTCTATGTGCCCGTGGCCCTTTCCCAAGGAATGACGCTGTTTAATAGTCCACACATCATTCCATCACTCTCCTTCAGGATCTGCGACCCTTTCCCTGATATTTCTGACTGCCTGTAAGTTTGCATATAGCGGCTAAATGAAGTAAAAAGAAATTAAGAAATAAAAAGAAAAATTCACTCCAAGCAAGTGGTCCAGCACATCTGAGCAGAGCACGCTGACTTCCCAGAATTGCCTTTTTCCTCCCTCCTTCTAACCTACTCTGTGCAGCCTCTCTTCTCCTTCCTCTCTTGAACCATGAGACTCACAGCACCTTCGCTTCTGAAACCCCCTCGGTTCCACAAGGTCCAACTCTAGCCCGCCTCGTTGTTCTTCCGAATGAGTGCTCTATTCCTTCTGACTCTGGAGGACTGACTTCTGAGCTCTGGAAGATGTCAGGATGCCCTTGAGGATAACCAAAGCCACAACGAAGAATTGGAATCATAACACACAGGCCTAGGACGTTTTTCCTAAAAAGACTTGCTTGGCTCACCAGGCCGGGGACCAAACTGAAACTTCCTGTGGAACAGTGTGTGCTGTGGGTCCTTTTCTCCAAGAGTTTTTCATCCGGAACGGGAGTCAGAGCCCTCGGAGGGCTAGGACACAGGGCTCACACATTCTTTCTCGAAGCACTGAGGGAGGGAGCCTCACCCGCTTCATCATTCACATCATAATAAAATCTCTTTGCCCCGGAGGAATGCGGCTAGATTTCTTTTGTTAAAATCTCATTAAAGACTGACTCAGCCGATAATAATTTGTTAATAGATGGCAGTACTATTTGGCTGCTATGGGGTTTTTGTTCATTTCTTCTCGGGTCTCGTCACTGTTGCCTGATCCCCAAGGCATTTGGTTGTCACAGAAGTGTGAGAGTCACTGTGTAGCCATTGCACACCACTCGGCGAGCGGCCCACAGTATCCGTGAGCAAAGAGATGTCTCATTAGTTCCCTTCCTTGCTTTTTCTACTTTTTACGATTCTTTCTATTCAGCTGAAAATGATGGCTCTTCTTATAAAGTCAGGCCAAATTCCCAGGTGTGGTCCTTGCTTCTGGTTTGAGTTAAGCCTCTCTGCCCATGGTCTCTCCCTCCAGTTGCATCTATACAAGATCACCAAAGCAATTATTTTCAATTTAAAAAGCTGTTTAATGAGTGTCCATCCAGATGGTCACAAAATGCCTCTCCAGAGGCGTGTGACAGAGTCTGTGTGCAGGTGTGGACGGGTCACTGTGAGAAGCACATGAGATCGTGGGGGGAGCTTTGGAAACTGTAGCCCCCAGGGGCGCCTAGGTGGTCCTTTCAGTAGAGCATCCAACTCTTGGTTTTGGCTCAAGTTGTGATCTAAGGGTGATGAGATCAGGCCCCTTGGGGGGCTCTGCGCTCAGTGTGGAGTCTCCTTGAGTTTCTCTCTTCCTCTGCCCCCCCCCAAACCAAATCAATAAAATTTGGAAAAGAAAAGAAACTGAAGCCCACAGGGATGGAGGGCCATGGAGTGATTGGCAGTACCATGGATTCTGGATGAACTGTGGAAGGTTCTGGTGGCTTAAGCCTAAGCTGAGGCAAGAAGTGCTTTTACCCAACACCAGGCTTAGGAGGCCATGATTTCCCTTCATCAGACAGAAAGCAGGGTGGGGTGAGGAGGAATGGGTTGTGTGTTTTCATTGGCACTGTGGTACCTGTCAGTCATTTTCTGCCACCAGTCGGAAAGCAAACATAACTGCTGAGTCACACAGTCTTCCCATACTCTTTCCAACGGTGATGGTCCTAAAACCCATGGAATGCTATAAATATTACTACTGCTGCTGCTGCTAGTAACAACATCAACAGCTAAGATTTAGCAAGTGCTTACTCTCTGCCAGGCACTGTTCTAAGATCTAAGAGTTTTACTTGTATTAATTTCTTCACTCTGACAATAACCTTCTGAGAAAGTATTACTACTATTCCCATTTTGAAGATGAGGAAATTAAGGGCTAAGTGGTGAGCATTAGAACCCAAGCATTCTGACTCCTGAGACCGTTTCCCTATCTACGTAAGCTCTTCATATTAGCTCAGTTAAAGTGTATTTCCATTTATACTAGAAATCCAGGGTCAGTCCACCTTCATGATCTCAAGCCACCATAATGGACCTCAGCTGGAGAAAGTAGTTGAATCGCTCGGAGTTCTTGGCCAGCTACATCACAATTACTGTTCTGCCTAACTTCAGACGTACCTGCTGAAGAGGGAGGCCCTCTTGTAAAAAAAAAAAAAAATGACTTAGTAACAGTGGGGTCAGTGAGTGGCAGAGGTTACATCATGAATAAGGCACAGGAGCATGAAGAAGTGTGGTTGGCCTGGAACATGGCAAGGGGGACGCGGGATGAGGCAAGGAGGGGTCTTTAGCAGAGATAAAGTTGGCATGTTAAGCAGAGATACTTTGTGGGCTACCTGACAGGCCATCCTAAAGAAGCTTGGATTGTGTGCTGAGGATTTTATTTTTATTTTTAAAGTTTATTTAATTATTTAGTTAGTTTAGTAATCCCTACACCCAATGTGGGGCTTGAACTCATAACCTGGAGATTAAGAGCTGCATGCTCTTCCGACTGAGCCAGCCAGGCACCCCTGTATGCTGAGGATTTTAATCAGGAGGGTAACATGATCATATCTTCCTCCTGGGAACCATTCAGTGGTAACATTGCCAAAAAATACCAGATCAAGGACAACTCTTACTGTTGGAGCAATGCAAGAGAAAAATGATGAAGGCCTAACTGGGGTGGGAATGGGGAGCAATGGTAGAGAAGAAGGGAGGAGTCGGGAACAGAGATGCTAAGAAGGTGTAAGATTTTGTGGGTAGATATGGGGGCACACAGAGGAAGGAGAAGAAGCTATCTGAGAAGTTTCTCAGGTTTGGGGTTTAAGTGATTGGATGGCTGCTGAAGCCAACACAAAATAATTCAGTTGGAAGAGCAGACTCTGGGGGACGTCTTGATGAGTCCTGTTTGGGACATGCTGAGTGGGTCCTGGATGGAGAACACTGCAGTGGGACTGCTGACCTTGCAGCTGGATGTGGGAATTTCATGTTCAGAGAAAGAGTTGATTCCAGAGACAGAAACTTGGAAGGTCCAGCTAAAGATGGCTGATGAAAGGCACCTGGGTGGCTCAGTTGGTTAAGTGACTACCTTCAGCTCAGGTCATGGTCCCGGAGTCCCGGGATCGAGTCCCACATCGGGTTCCCGCCTCCACGGGGAGTCTGCTTCTCCCTCTGATCTCCCATCTCATGCTCTCTCTCACTCTCTCTCTCAAATAAATAAATAAAATCTTTAAAAAGGAAAAAAAAAGATGGTTGATGAAGTGATATCGTGTGATCGCCCAGATCTAGAAAGAAAAGAGGGCCAAGGACTGAGCAGTAACAGGGAGGATAAGCTGAAGTGACAAGAAGCATGGAGTAAAATTCTGGGGCCTTGGTGTTTACTCCATGTTTGTAACATTTTTGCATCCTGGCTGTTTTTGTTCCTGGTGGCAGCTGGTTAAAAAAAGTGGGGGTGGGGTCTCTGGGTTTGTCTTTGAGTACAGCAAAGGAGAGGATAGCTGATGAGCTACTAACCTACTCAGAACCTAGTCTTGAGAAGAAAAGAGGTATAAGAAGTTGAATATGCACAAGGGACAACTGTGAAGGAAAAGGAGGGCAAGCTGATCCCTGAAGGAGCATCTGGGAAATGCCAGAAGGGGAACCAGGGCCGCCAGAGCTGGGTTGAGGGAAGTGCTTGCCTGTCAGTAGACCCCTGTGTTTTCTGAGCTGAAGGAATTGCCTTATCGTCTTCCAGGGAATTTGAATATTTCATGAGATCACACAAAATTGACTGCTATAAAAGCCCAGTTGCTGCTAAGGGGGCTTCTTCCTGTGGTAGACGTGGCTTGATAGGCTCATGGAGGAACAGAGACTCGTGCAGTATCCCCTCCCCTAGGACAGCCTCAGGACCTCTGTGTTGGGAAAGAAGAGGTGGGCTTGTCTCACCTGAGAATCTTCCCTTCATTTCTCCTTTTTCCTTCCCAGCTAGAGAAAAATATACCATGAAGACACTTTGAAGCCTGACGCATTGGCTTCTCATTGGATGTCTAGGCTGCGTGAGATGTACTTTACAGAGCGTCCTAGATTTGTAAGCTCCCTAATGACAGAGATTGGGACTTCTACTTACTGAATTTTCTTTTGCAAGCCTTAAAATAGGCAAAACTTGCCTTCAAATCCACTTTTTCTTACCTTTCTGGAACTACTACTTATTCTCTACCTTATAATGCTTTTATAAGCATTCTCTACCTATAATTGCTTTCCTCTCTACCAGGTCCTCCTAAAGCCTACCAGTTTTGCACTGCACAATTCCAGGATGAATTGCCTAGTGAGATCTTTGACTGGCAGAGGACAAAGCTCAAGTCAAGGAAAGACCCTGAAATGGCAGGATTTTAGTCATCAGGGAAGCAAAAGAAAGATGCCTGAGGAGGACTGAAGGAACCTTTCCCCAGTCCCTGCAATCCAGTAGGCAGCAGCATCTCCCAGTGGCCTAGATGGCTCTTCTTGCTCCCAGTGTAACCTTACAGGCAATTAAAGTCGACCCTTGGTCACCGTTAAAAAAAAAAACCAATTGGCCTTATGTTGAAAGACAGCATGTCAGCCATTTGCCCTGGGTTGCTCTCTCTGCAGACCTACAGCTATCCCCTCAACTAAGGTTAACTTTCCCATAGAGATTTTTACATAAGGCAGAGTCATTTGTGCTCATTGAGCTTGTGGGATTTTTCTACTTCTCAAGTAAATACGTTTGGTGAAATAGGTCCCACTCTTTGGAATACAAATCCTTAGCTCGAGGTTGCTTGAGTGGAAATTTTTAACAAGCAGCTCCCTCAGCTACAGAGCCATGCAAAATGTGATTTCCTTAATGTGTGTGTTCCCACAGAAGCTAATAAATGGACATTACTCTGGTATGGACACATCCTATTACTCAGCTTGATCCTAATATCACTGGCAAAAAAACCATTTGCTGCTCTAGCAAACAGCTGAATTCATTATGTCCAGCTACATGAATAATACCCAGACAAATTCTTGTTGACAGACAGAATGCCAGTCTCTGAGGGACGACAGGGCTGCCAGGCAGAGCAGCCAATGTTGCCGTGGTTCCTCCTGCTGCTCCCGTAGTAACCCACTAATCAGGAGTCACCACTTGCTACTGATAGGGTGATGTACGGTAGACTCATGACATCTCGTTATTTCTGAGACAAAGAAAAAGAAAGGACACCAGGAAGGAAGGAATAATCTCTAGGTTTGGGGGGGGGTTGGATGGTGTACACAGCAGAAGATGAAAGACTGCTGCCTTAACCACACCTGCCATCACTCAGGGAGCTGAAAAATAGGTCATCATTATGCAGCCACTTGCCCTTGATAATCCAGGATTCTCAGGCTAAATGGGCTCCCCAGAAGGACATTTGGTGTCCTCCCTGCCTTGGGGCTGAATCATTCCCACCCACACCCACGCCCTTCTGGGTTGGGAAGACTTTCTTGGAAGAACTACATGGTTACTCCTGTCCCTCCTTCTGGGTAGGTACAACCCCATAGAACAAATTAAGAGAGGGTTCCTGGGTTCAAGGGATGACAAGCTTTCAGAAAGATAGTACCTGTCATCCCGTTTCAGAGTTCCAGTGACCAGTGGAGATTTTGCTGAGTGGCTTTGTCCTGTGGAGAATGATGGGACCTACCAGGCCGGGGCCCTGGCAATCCCTTCTTGCCCTGAAGCTACCTCAATTTTCCTGACACTTCCCAGACTGGTCAGAAAGAGGGTAAAATCATCCTACCAACCCACATATGTGCACATCGATTGTACTTTCCATTGTGTTCAAGAAAGAGTTAATTGTAAGAGTGTTCATTCTCACCAAGTGTTATTGTTCCAGCTGGTTACGTTCCCTATGTCTCCAGCAAAGTTATTTTCCTCCCAGTTGTCCTTGAGCTCCAAGCAAACAGTCCACTCTTTGTTGAAACCTTCTCCGCAAAGCTCTTTCTAGACCAAATCTTTCAACCTGATGTAATTTTCTCCTCCTTTGTACCCTTATAGCATTTGTATCCTATTATCACTGCATTCATTCATTCATTCATTCATTCATTCATTCAATAAGTATCTATTGAGCACCTACTATATGTAGACTAGGCATTATTTTGGGCAGTGTGGACAGTTAAGGACAAGACAGGTAGTGTCCTAACCTCATGGAGCTTACAGTCTAGCAGGAGAAGCTAGCCAGTAAATAAGTTCTGCTATTGTTGCTCAGAGTAGGCTCAAAGATTTTTACACCTGAAGAAATAAAAAATAGAATCCCTCCAAATTCTCTGACTCAGCCCGGCTTAAATTATAAGTATGGGTCACACAAACAACTGACAAACCTTGGGTGGAAAGAATCTCTATCCTGAAGAACAGTATCCTTACACTTTTCAAAGTGCTTTCCTGAAGCAGCCCACCTCCAAACTTGCTGTATGATCCCCAATTCCCTACTTCTACTTTTCCAACCAGAATATTTACTCTTATAGAGCAGCTGCTCAACAGCTGCTCCATGTATGGGAAAGGAAAGCAATTCTATTGAGTTAATTCATACTAAGTGTGAACAATTAATCCACACACAATCTTCACAGTGTTTTTGACTTCTTGTAAGAGAATCTTTACTAGCCCTAAAAAATATCTAGACTTTTCAATCCTCAATATAGATTGGAAAAAAGGCAAAACAGGAAGTTTCTATTAGGTTGTGAACTGTTGGTTCCTTGAGGACAGAGACCGTCTCATTTCTGGGTACTCAGTTACCTAGCCCGATCAGTTGGGTACCTAATCAACACGTATTTAATTGAGAAGAATTCAACACACAAAGAGAGGAAAGGAGGAGGGGGATAGGTAGAGGAAGGCTAGGAGGAGGGAGGTGGGAGGGAGAAGATGGGAGAACAAGGGATGTGAAGGGAGAGAAAAGATAAGAGGGAAAGAAGGAAAGAGAGGAGGGAAGAAGAGAGCAAGGAAATCACAATGAGAAAAAAAGAGAACTAAACACAGCTCAAACTGTGGCATAGTTTCTGATTCTCTTGCAGTCAAGGCCCTCATAGAAACAGTAGCAAGGAGGAATTTGTTCCAGTAGAAAGGGGGAAAATGTTGCTGCTTCTGAGTGCCAACAAGAGAATGGAGCCAGGAGATGCTGAGCCCTGAGGAATGTTATTGATCAAAACCATAAATTTCTATTTTCCAGCATGATAGAAATGATTCATGACAGATGACTGGTCTCCATTAATTAGCCTCCCTGAGGGACCCCTGGCCCAGAGGAATGGGGCCATGATCATCTAACAGTCACAGGAAATCGGACTAACCCTGTTAGAGTTATAAAAATTGATCTCTGTAGAATCAATATAATTAACAAAGCTGCATTCATCCATAGAAGGCTGCAGTGGAATTTTCCACTGAAACCAAACTAAAATGGAAACTTGAGAGAGAAATGGAGGTCAGAAGGCAGGGAGCCAGGACCACCAATTTTCTTCTGAGTCTCAGGAAATAAGAGAAGTATCTTTTTTAGATACTAAAGTAGCAGAGGCTGGCTACAGGAAACCCCAAAGACCAAATGTTCCGGAATTCAGAGAGAAAGGGACTCAGGCATTCTGAGCAATGGAATCCTTGGGCAAGATTGGCCCAAGAACCAAAGGGAATTGACATCATTTTTGCCAAGATATACCTTAGAGGTATAATCTGTATACTCTGTGATTGGAATGCCCTAGATAAGTATATCAGAAATGGTTCTGCTCAGTCCAGGGCCAATAAAATTGTATGCATTCATATTTTTTGAAGATTTCGTTTATTTGACAGAGAGAGAGAGAGAGATCACAAGTAGACAGGCAGGCAGAGGGAGAGGGAGAAGCAGGCTCCCTGCTGGGCAGAGAGCCTGATGTGGGGCTCAATCCCAGGACCCTGGGATCATGATCTGAGCCAAAGGCAAATGCGCCCCTGCATTTTTTTTAAAGATTTATTTATATATTTGAGAAAGAGAGAGTGCACATGGGATCTCAAGCAGACTCCCCGCTGAGCACAGAGCCTAAAATGGGGCTTGACCCCAAGGCCCTGAGACCATGACCCAAGCTGAAATCAAGGGTGGGACACTTAACGAACTTAGCTACCTAAGTGCCACAAAATTGTATGCATTTAAATGCTTGCTTCCATCTGTACCAACAATGAAACTGCGTTGCTGGATTTAGGGTCAAACAGACTCCTGACTTTCCCATTCACTGGTTTGATGACTTTGGTCAAGCTAGTTGATCTCTCCAATCCTCTGTTTCCTCATCTGTAAAGTAGAAAACACTCTCTCTTCCTCTCTCTCTTTTTACTGTTTCTTGAGTGTTTTCTATTGCCAGACACTACGCACTCTACATATAAGATCTTCTTTACTCTTCACTAGCACCCCAAGAGGTAGGTATTCTTATTGCCTTTTGACAGGTGAGAAAAATGAGGCTTAGACATATTGCCACAATTTGTCCAAGGTCACTCAGCTGGGAAGTGTTAGAGCTGGAACGGACACTCAATCTACCTTCAGAGCCCACAGTCTCAAATTGGGCGGCTTTGCCCCTCCAACTGTTCTAAACCATGGAGCTGAATGAAGGTGGAGAAATTCCATGCTTCTGTCCAAACAGGATGGAAAGAGCACCCTCCTTCCCAATCACAGCCAGATCTGCAAAAAGGAAGTCCTCTCCTGCTAATTTTTCAGTTACCAAATGACAAAGGAGATTTTCCTGGTTTTTGTTTTTGTTCTGTCTTGGTGGTATTGAATGATCCTGAACCTAAAGACTGGGAAACACAAATCTCAGCCCCCAGGTCTCAAGTGAACAGCTTTCTTATAAGGAAGCGACATTTACCTGTTTGCCTCGGTACCCTCCCCAGGGTGAGGGCATTGCCGAAACATGGTCCCTGTTTCTGTGGACTGTCAGCCGCGGCAACCTTGGAATTCAACCTCTCTGGCTTATTAGAACAACAAATTACCCAACATGAGAACTGTGGTGCGCATTCAGATGGAAAACGGTCTCTTTTTTATGAAGTGATTTAATTAGGAGCCATTTTCCCATCAGCTCAGTTGTCAGAGCACGGCTGGGGCAGCTACCGAGAAGAGCATTTGGCCTCTGCCTTCCTGGCTCCCTTCTTTCTTCTGCTGCCTTTTGGAAAAGGAGGAAACTGAAACCCCGCTAGGAAGGAGCAGTTGAAGCAGGGAAAGGAGACAGATCAGGCCCGAGGGTCATTTTTTATGATCTTCTGTGAGTCCACCCACGGTCTTGGGCTGTGATTCCTCAATTTGTAGCCTGAGTCTCCAGTACAAGGATTTTTTTTTTAAACCTTTTGCTTCTTGTGCTTCTTCCTTCTGCTCCTTGCCCCTAGCCATGACCTCCTGCAGCCCCAGTGTCTAAGAAAACAAAGTGAATTTTCAAGGTATCCTTGCTGGGAGTGAAGGACTCTGAAGGGTGTTTTGTGGTGGAGGGCTAGCAGGAGGCTGAATCCAGCTGGGGCTGTGCTGTTCAGGGCTGAAGAGTTTCTAAAATTGCACTGGAAATCTAATTATGTATATTTTTTTAAAAGCCTGGGTCCCATTCTGGAGCAGCTTGATTTTGACATTTTGGTTGCAATCCTACTTTTAGCATTCAGATAGACAGAATTTTGATCTGTATGGATAACATGTCATTCCGCACCAGACACATGAGCTTCCATCCCCACTCCTAGATTTGGGACTATCACAGCAAGAGTCCCCCAGGTACCAATAAGAATTTTTTTCTTATTTTCCTAGAAGGAAAGGGGTAAGGGTGAGGTTTATGATTAGCAATGGAATATTGCAAAAATGCACATCAGTATTGAGAGGATCAGAGCTCGATGAGTTGAGACTAGAAAGAATTCATGGAGAAAGTGAGTTTTGAACATGATTTGAAAATATTTGACAGATTTATAACTCCCTTAATGCATATTTAAATTTTTTTTTTTGCCCAAGAAAACCAAATAAATAGCTACAAATTCTTTCATGAAAAGTGGCACAGAAATGTAGTCTTTCAAAGGGAAATATTTGTTCACACTGTTGTAAGAAAGCATTCCTTTCCATTTGGTGTACAGTTATGAAGGCAGATGAATAACACTGTCTCCTTAAAGCAGTGTTTATCACAAACTGAGATGAGCTGAAATCTTTAGGGAGTTGTGAAGTCAGTTGAATGGGCCATGACCAGCACTCTTCAAATGGCTATAACTGAATAGTAGAGTAAAGAACAGAAAGCGCCAGTTTGTAACCGTAGGTGGGCTTTTGCGCACACACACTGAATCACAATGTAAAAGGCAGTCCTTACTGCGGTTCATAGAGCTCTAACTTTGGCATCAGAAGACCTCAGTTCTAATTTGGGTTCTCCCATGAACTATGTAACCTTAAGCAAGTTCTTAATGTCTCTTCTCTAAACTATCCTTTTGTAGCATCTGTAAAATGAAGGGGCCTGGTAAAATTCCAAGCTTCTGTGATTCTGCAAAATAAGAAAAATATAAACTTACTCTTGCAAAACTGTACTATGTCCCTAAGTCAACTAGAAATGGATTAGGAGTGTTTTGAATTAACTGCCTTGTTGCTCCTCCCATCCATGTAGCTATTCAAGATTTGACTGAGAAAAGCCTCTCCATCCACTAGCCACATTGTCAAAAGAACTTCGTGTTTACTGCGGGTTTTATGGAAAGTGTATATCAAGACATGATGACATTTTAGTAATAAATATGTCAAAGACCAGAAGCTAGGCACAAGGACTTGCTGGTGTTCAAAGCATCTCCTCTA
Source organism: Taxidea taxus jeffersonii (assembly GCA_003697995.1). Taxonomy (NCBI): domain Eukaryota; kingdom Metazoa; phylum Chordata; class Mammalia; order Carnivora; family Mustelidae; genus Taxidea; species Taxidea taxus. Next base: position 47,183 of record RCUC01169696.1, read on the forward strand.
CCAATCTCCTCATCTTCCTGAAAAAAGAAATATAACGAGAAATACAAAGCTTTGTGGAGCTTGGGGTCATGCCGTGTGAATGTTACAACATGGCGCTCCCTGGCATTTCCCATTCACATGGAATGTCCTGTGCCACGTTCCAGAACCAACACTCTCTTCAGCGGTTCTGCTCCACAAGCTACTCCTCACTTCTTTGCACGGGAATAAAGGTCTGACTTTCTCCAAAATGGCCACCCCATCCATCCTCAAGTGCGCTCTGTCACAGCATCGCTCCTCGGACCAGTCCCGGTCTAAGTCAGAACTTCTCTAAGAGGTCACAGCCATCACTCCTCATAGAAATGCACTTTCTGATGGCTCGCCCAGTGTATATCCTACACATGTTACCCCACAATGTCCTTGACCCTGGTGCTCTCTTGCCCTTGAAATGGGGATGTAATGGAATTTAAATCTTAATAATTGATTATAGCACGATTATAGCAGTTATTGTAATGTTTTTGTAATTATGTCATTATTTGCATGCCTCTTTCACTACACTGAGAATGACCTGAAGTATATGATTTAGTCATGAGTATTGTCAGATTCCCCAGCGGTATGGGCACCACCTGGCATATTCTAGGCCCTCTGTAGATGTTGAAGTTAAATGTATCAAGGGAAAAGAGAGAAGAAGTGTATTATCTAAAATAATGACTAAACCACCAGTGTTATTATATTTGGGATTTTCTATTTAAAGGTACTGTATATGTACTATCAAAGAAATTCACTTCTAACCTAAGGAAATTATTGAGATTTTATGGGACTTTGGAGATCATCTAGTCCTGGGGTTCACAAACTATGGCTTGTGGGCCAAATCCAGTGTACTGCCTGTTTTTATAAATCAAGCTTTACAGGAACACAGCAATGTATTTTCTATGGATGCTTCCATGCTACAACTATAGAGTTGAGTAGTTGTGACACAGACCATATGACCCACAGAGCCTGAAATATTCACTCTCTGGCCCTTGACGGAAGAGGTTTCCTGACCCCTGATCTAGAAAGGGCATCACTCTGATTTTATATGTAAGGTAAGTGAAGCCAGGAAGAGGTAGTGACTTGCCCAGACTCATGAATGATATAGCTGAGATGGTATAGTAGGTCCTCACTGTCCTGCTTCTCTCCTTGAATACCATTCTTTCTTCACCTGAATAACAGAAGCTCAGTCTGAAGATTTGATTCAGAAGAGCCAGGAAACCATCTCTTGTGGTCCTCTGCTTTGCAAAGTCCATCTTCATGAGCTTCCTGTCAGAGATGATGGGCAATGTCCTGTTTTTCCATACATGTCCCTTTGAAGGAGGGACAGGGTCTCAGCCGGGACCTAAGCTTTGTTCCCCTTGCATTCAGGCATCCTGGGGCACATTTGGAAAATCATGACATGGGCCTCCTAAGGGGCTGTTCCTGTGGGCCTCCAGGAAAGAGTTTACTTAAGGAACAAAGGGTAGAGGGGCATAGATCTGGGATCACGGGAGAGGAGCAGAGAAATGCAGGTGGTCCTCCCTCCAGGCAGTAAGTGCCTGAGTCCTAGAGAGAGAGGGCTGCTATCCGGAAAGAGTGAAGACTCAGTGAGTTCAGCAGGGCCATCCAGGGTCTAAGACAGCACAGGGGACTTGGGGCCCTGGTGCTGGTGGCTTTGGCACAATGCGTGGTGGTCTGTGGTTGCTCCAGGGGGCTACTCAGGCACATGGGACCTTTCTAATAGAACCCAGCCCAGCAAGCTGGAGCAGGACTGGAGATAAACGGCAGATGCTAGTGAGATGTCCAAAGACTATTCTACATACCCACCCGAAATGCTCGTTGGGGTCCCCTGGAACCAGCAGAGAGGACTCTGAGGGGGCTGGAGGGCTGACAGTAGCAAATGGGGCTCAACAACAGAAATATTGTTTGCTTATTTGTTTGTTTTTTATCCCCAGCTGGAACAGCAGGTAGCAATGACAAGCGCCAATCCTCTCCCCGCCTCTGCCAGTTTGAGAGTGCTATCAAGGCGAGTCTGGCCTCGTCCCCAGCCATACCCTCAAAGGTGGACAGTTAAGCCTCCAAAGCTCTATTACTGAGTTTATTAACCCTGGTTCAGTAGGACAGGGATGTGCTCCAAGTCATTCAGTAAGCAATTCCCTCCTGTCAGACTCCGCCAGCCCATAAGTACAGCTGCCATCGTGGATGGCTTTGGCACAGCCAACCTGAACTTGAGTGGGGTCCAGAGAAATGGCTTTTGGTCTCTGAGGGACAACACAAAAAGAAAACAAATGCTTGCTTAACAACTGTGATTTGCATTCATGCTAGGAAATACTGGCTTGCAAATCCAGGGCTTAAAATAAGTCAGAAAGGTAAGTCCATCCATTCCATGTAGGTGGTTATTGCCACGCAACTCAAGTATGTGGAGGAAGGTTAAAAATGGCGAAATAGTGCAGGGAGGAAAAGCAAGCGAGGTGTGTGGTTTGGATGAGAGAACTCTGACAACCGTTTGCTGGTCTTACACATCATCCTGCCTGGGGACTTGTTTACCCTCAAATGGTGTCTCAAAAAGAATGAAGCTGTGTCTTAAGAAAAATCATCCAAGGGGCACCTGGGTGGCTCAGTCAGTTGGGCAACTGCTTCTGCTCAGGTCATGATCCCAGGGTCCTGGGATTGAGCCCTGAGTCAGGCTCCCTGCTTAGCGGGGAGTCTGTGTCTCTCCCTGCCACTCCCCCTCCTTGTGCTCTTTCTTCCTGTCAGATAAATAAACAAAATATTTAAAAACAAAAAAAAGAAAAATCATCCAAAACTTGCAAATAAGACCAGAATTATTGTGTGTGCCATTTGATGTCATGCCAACCCATTGTCCCACAAGCCCACCTGAGTATCACCCACCATTCCAGGGAGGAACTAGGATTTACTAATTGCTAATGCTGAAGGCCAGGGCTCTGGGAACTTAGATGTTACCTTGAGAATACCCAGAGTTGCAGATGAAGTTTATTCAGTAGAAATGCAAATGAATTCCATCCAATAGCAAACATAACCCCCAAAGGGTCTGATCTTATCCCTGCTAGGATGTTAACTAGTTTTATCTAACATCCTTTCTTTCAGCGATCATAGAAAGGAGTCTCTCATATTCTCCCTTGATTTGGCTTTGGCATCCTGCTGGTTCCCTCACTAATGAATTGAATAAATCTTTGACTCTACATCTGTGTGAGAATCATATTTCTAATGTTTTACAGAAACCCCTCTTCTAAAATTCACTGTGGCCTTCCCTGTCTGCAGTTAGCTATCTTATTTTCCATGCACCATAACAAACTAGACTCATCTGGCTTTCATTTCTTGGCTGACAGATTAGACAAAGTCTCCATTTTAAAAAATGAAAGGTCCTTTCATTTCTACTTCGAAGCCAATTCACTTGAGCAAGTTGGCTGGTGACCTTTGGGGCCCAGCGTTGTACTGGTTAGTCCATGAATAACAGAAGAAAGGTCACAGCCTGTGTCCTAACATATCTTCCAGGCCACCTGGGGAGATGAATCACATGCATTTTTTAATAATAGTCATCTGTGTTGAGACATTGCCATGGTATGCTCAGACCGGTTAGCTTACCTGATTTTATTCTAGGATCTATAAGAAAAGGTAGCAAGAAAGATGACTGTGGCTGGAACAAGTTTCTGCCTCTCTTGGCGCTCACCCAAACTAATCAGCCTGTAAGATTGATTTCCCCTCCAGCCAGCATCTTGTTCAGCATTTCTGCTCATCATGCTTCTGGCATTGCTCCTCAGAGGACTGTCCATCATTCCTAAACTCTCACCGCTCCTCTTGATGAATTAGCAGACAGCTGTTGGGGATGCAGAATGGAAATTCAGAAAATATACCTGATATACAGACTCGTTTCTTCCTTCTTGTTACCTTTTTTCTCACATCAGAGAGAAGCATCAGGCAGTATGGCTGTGAACCAGGAGGAGTGAGTGTGTGTGTGTGTGTGTGTGTGTGTGTGCATGGGTGTGTGCACACACACATGTGTATGTGCCTGCATGTGTGGGTGGGGGGAGCACCCAGAGTAAAAGAAGATTCCTGGGATGAGTTTGAAGGGAGAAAGCTCCTAAACAGGCCCATCTTTGAGGAATGTTTGGGAGAATAATGCTGATTTTACAGCCTCTTCAAGGTCAGAGAAAAAGGCCAGGGGATACAGTGTTAATAGAAAGAGACATGGGGGAATGACAGGGGTTTGGCATCTATATGTTTGTTTGGATAAAAGGCTAAGAACTGAGTGGGCTAAAGTGGAGAGGAGAGGCAGAGAAGTCAGCCACACTTCTGTGAAACGATTTCACAGATGAAACCCAGCTGGGGTCTTCCAGTCCCTTCACATCCAGATAAGGTTTGTTTGAACTGTCTGGATGATTCAAAAGCTAGAGCCCTCTTCCAAATTTCTGTGAACTATTAAGGGATCAACGTGATCTTGTTCCGCTCTGGCACCAACGTTCTGCCCCTCCTGAGTTCTCGCTCTCTGCCCTGTATCTTATGTCTGTTCCTTTCTTTTCACCCTAGCTTTAACCCAAGCATGGGAGATGTTGATCCCCTTTCCACAAAATAACCATTCAAACATGGAGATGGAGGAGATTTATATGCAGCAATGTAAACAATTTAAAATTGAATAGTAGAAATGATGTTGGGAAAACTGGACAGCTACATGCAAAAGAATGAACCTGGACCACTATCTTACACCATATGCAAAAATAAACTCAAAATGGGTTAAAGACCTACATTTAAGACCTAAAATCGTAAAATTCCTAGAGGAGAGCACAGGCAGTAACTTCTTTGACATCAGCCATAGCAGCTTCTTTCTAGATAGGTCTCCTGAGGCAAGGGAAACAAGCAAAAAGAAACTATTGGGACTACATCAAAATAAAAAGCTTCTGCACAGTGAGGAAAGCAATCAACAAAACTGAAAGACAACCTACAGAATGGAAGAAGATATTTGCAAATGACATATCCAATAAGGGATTAGTATCCAAAATATATAAAGAACTTTTAAAACTCAACACCCAAAAATCAAATAGTCCAATTAAACAATAGGCAGAAGACATGAACAGACATTTCTCCAAAGAAGACATATAGATGGCCAACAGACACACAAAAAGATCACTTTTCATCAGGGAAATGCAAATCAAAACTGAGATATCACTTCACACCTGTCAGAATGGTTAAAACCAACAACAGAAGAAACATCAGGTATTGATGAGGTTGTGGAGAAAAAGGGACCCCCATGAACTATTGGTAGGAATGTAAGCCGATGCAGCCACTGTGGAAAACAGTATGGAGGTTCTTCAGAAGGTTAAAAATAGAACTACCCTATGATCTAGCAATTGCATTACTGGGTATTTGACTTAAGAATACAAGAATTCTGAGTCAAAAGGTTACATGCACCCCTATGTTTGTAGCAGCATTATTTACAATAGCCAAGATATGGAAGCAGCCCAAGTGTCTATCAACTGATGAATGGATAAAGATGTGTGTGTGTGGGACGCCTGGGTGGCTCAGTTGGTTAAGCGGCTGCCTTCGGCTCAGGTCACGATCCCAGTGTCCTGGGATCAAGTCCCACATCGGGCTCCTTGCTCGGCAGGGAGCCTGCTTCTTCCTCTGCCTCTGCCTGCCTCTCTGTCTGCCTGTGCTCACTCTCTCTCTCTCTAACTAATAAATAAATAAAATCTTTAAAAAAAAAAAGATGTGTGTGTGTGTGTGAATATTATTCAGCCATAAAAAAGAGAAACTCTTGCCATTTGCTACAACAGGGGTGTACCTGGAGGGTATAAAGCTAAGTGAAAGAAGTCAATCAGAGAAAGACAAATACCATATGATTTTACTCACATGTGGAATTTAAGAAACAAAACAAACAAGCAACAGGAAAAAAATAAGACAGAGACAAACCAAGAAACAGACTCTTACCTACAGAGAACACACTGATGGCTACCAGAAGGGAGCTGGGAGGGGAATGGGTGAAACAGGTGACGGGGATTAAGGAGCACACTTGCTGTGATGAGCACCAGGTAATACACGGAATCGAGTTACTATATTGTATTCCTGAAACTAATGTGACACTGTATGGTAACTAATTGGAATTAAAATAGAAACCTAAAATTTAAAAAATAATAAAATAAAATAAAAGTGAGTAGAAGATACTCCCTCTCTTAAAAGTCCTTTGACCACTCTTGGGGCACCTGAGTGGCTCAGTCATTAAGCCTCTGCCTTCAGCTCAGGTCACGATCCCAGGGTCCTGGGATGCCTTCAGCTCAGGTCACGATCCCAGGGTCCTGGGATCGAAACCCTGCTTCTCCCTCTCCCACTCCCCCCACTTGTGTTCCCTCTCTTGCTGTCTCTCTCTGTCCAATAAGTAAATAAACGTTTAACAAAGCAAAACAAAACAAAACAAAAGTCCTTTGACCACTCCGCCTCATTGCTCTGCTGGCCCCCAAATCCTCTTGTTTTGTGCAAAGGCAGGTGGTACAGCACTTAGGAGCATGGAAGCCAACCCTAGAGTGCGTGTTCTCGCCTAACCCTCCTCAGCTGTAAACCTTAGGTAAGCCACTTTACCTCTCTGTGTCTTTCTCTTCTCATCTGTAAAACGGAGGTCACGAAGTAGCTGTGAGCATAAATACACAAGCCAAGAGGCACATTGAAAGCTGTTCGCCACCATTAGTCATGGAAGAAATGCAAATCAGAACCACGAGGAGAGGCCCCTTCCCACCCGCTAGGATGGCTAACATAAAAAATTGAGATAATAACAAGTGTTGGTGAGGATGTAAAGAAATCAGAACCCTCCGATTACATTACAGCAGAAATGTAAAATGGTGCAGCTGTTTTGGAAAACAATCTGGCAGTTCCTGAAATGGCTAAATATAGTTTCTCTATGACTCAGCAGTTCCACTCCCAGAGACAGGAAAACATATGTCCACACAAAATCTCCTACCTGAATAGGCACAGCAGCACTATTGGGGACAGCCAGAAGGTAGAATGGATCACCTGCTGAATGGGTAAGTAAAAGGCTGTCCTCCCATGTCACAGAACACTACTCAGCCACCAAGAGGAATGGAGTACTGATGACGGCTATAATGTCGGAGAATCTTGTAAATTTATGCTACATGACAGAAGCTGGTCATGAAAGACCGCATGCTTTCATGCATGAATTGGGCCATGCGAAATGTCCAGACTAAGGCAACCTATAGAAAGTACATTAGTGGTGGTTAGGGCTGAGGGGCAGGGCGTTGATAGCCAAAGGAAATGGAGTTTCTTTTTGAAGCGATGAAAATGTTCTAAAATTGACTGTGGTGACATTTGCACATATCTATGAATATTCTAAAAACAACTGAATTCGGGCACATGGGTGGCTCAGTCAGTTTAGCGTCTGCCTTCCATTCGGGTTACAATCCGAGGGTCCTGGCATCGAGCCCCACATCAGGCTCCCTGCTCTGCGAGCAGCCTGCTCCTCTCTCTCCCTCTGCCTGCCATGCCCCCTGCTAGTGCCTTCTCTCTCTGTGTCAAGTAAATAAATAAAATCTTTTTTAAAAATTAAATTGTATACTTTAAAGTAGTGAATTGTATGATAGATACATTGTATCTTAATAAAGCTGTGTTAAAAAAGAAAACAGAAGATTTATAACAATGCCTAGCACATAGGAAAGTTCAGGGTCCCGAGAGGAACAGATGGCATATTTAAATGAGTTGTTAAGGAGAGATTAATTAAAGGTGTCTATTCACAAAGGTGTAGGCAGGGTTGGGGGAAACTAACAAGGTGGAATGCCTGAAGGGCAAGGGAAGGGAATCCAAGGAATGGGGTGCAGTAGGCTGGGGGCACAAGAGAAAGCAGTCGCTGCCTACCCACACAGAGCAGGGAGGAACCAGAATGAACGCCTCCTGGCGATCACTCCTCATCTACCGAGACACCCCATCATCAGAACCCACTGGAAAGCCTGAGCCACCCACTGAGGAAGCATAGATGTCGTCCATACAAGTCAGCCCGCTGGGCAGAGGCGATTACTATTATGTGGGCCAGCACCCCCACCCTATCTTCTAGCTTTTACTAGCTTTTACTTCCAGCTTTTACTACTAAATGGTCTAACAAGGTAGTTTCTTAAAAGATTATTTGCTTACTCAGAGATTTGGGTGTTTTTATGTTGCAAAACATCTGCAGCCTTTGGCAAAGATGCCCCACAAACATTTCCTTAGGGTAGCTGGAGAAGGAGAACTAAAACATCAGAATGTTTCTCCCAGGCTCTCCACAGACAGTGAGAATGGGCGGGTGGAGACACACAGGGCTGACTTGTGGGGCAGCACCTTGTCTTCCAGTCCGCTGCTGGAAGTAACAACAGTGCATGTTCAATAGAGAAGGATTCTGTTTCCTCTCTAGTAATCATACCCGCAGCAGCCCAAATTTATTCCTCCAGAAGTTAGTTCCTCCTGCAGGTGTGGCTCCCTCTTGATAAACTGGTGAATCCTCATTTGGATTAAGGTCTGAGCAGAAAAGGAATATGGCTACCTGCTATGGGCCGAATGCTGGCTTCCCTGCTCCCAAATTCATATGGTGAAGTCTTAACCCCCAGGACTCCAGAATGTAATTAATTTGGAGATAGGGCCTTTAAATAAGTAACTAAAGTAAAATGAGGTCATGAGGGTGGGCCCTAACTCATTATGATTTATGTCATTGTGAGAGATGAGGACACAGACAGACACAGAGGAGAGACCATGTGAAGACACAGAAGGAAGCGAGCCTTCTGCAAGCCAGGAAGAGAGGTCTCAGAAGAAATCAACTCTGCTGACATGTTTGTCTTGGACTTTTAGCTTCTAGAATTGAAAATAAATTCTGTTTAAGTGACCTAGTTTATGATGCTTTATTATGGCAGCCCTAAGCAAATTAATACACTCCCCATTCCAGAATGTTGTCCCACTTTCTCCTCCAACTCATGCCCTTCTACCCTTTAGAAAGTTGAGGAAAAAAAGCTACTTGAGTTCTACTTGGGGTTTTGCTTCCCAGTTCTGATCTATGTTACTCCTAGGATGAGTGTGTGGGTAGCTGTGCCAATATTCTGATTCCAGTATACATCCTGTTCCCTAAAATCTAGGGAGTATCAGCAACATCATATTTCATTTAATTTCTCTACAACAGATTTAATCTGTTCTGAACCTCATCCTTCTTTAGTTGACTAGAAACTCAATCTCAGTCACAGGTAGGGGTCTCCTTTCCAGATTTGTGCAAAAGAACCTGGGGGTCTTATAGAGTTATGATATTTAGGGGGAGGCCGTCTGATCTGGTCTTCAGTTACTCTCTGGTCTGTTGACCTGCTCATTTCCCAGACTTGTGTGAATGAACTGCTTAAGGAGGGCAGTTCTCTTGCTTTCATACTATGCTTGACCTGGTGGTGGTGGGGTCTTTGCATACCCTTCCCAGTCTGGAAGAAACAAGACCTCAGAATTCTTCCTCTTTGGCTGCCTCTGCCTCTTCTCCTCCAGCCCTGGACTCAATATCCTTCACCTCCAGGATAAGTCATCGAAGTTCTCTTCCTGGAAAATGCTGCTTCACCTTCCCCTACAAGCTCTCCACGGAAGGGGAACATAAAGGACTGGTTAACTTGGTGGGAATTTGCAGGAACATCTATAGCAATAAAAACAGAACCTAAATTAGCATCACTCGGCTTTGTTTTGATGAGCATAAGGAAACTATCACACTCCCTTCACTCACAGAGCCATATTTTTATCATGATACAGCTGGAATTTTGTCATGGAAGGAGCTAGGACAGGATTCAGCCGGCATTTCCTCTAAGTTCAGATTCCTGTGGGGGACAAAGGCAGGTACAGATGATGGCTGCTGGGTGACATTCTCTTCCACACCCAAGAGCCTCAAGCTGCCTTTCCAACTAAGGGAGCTAAGTCAGCACAACCAGATTTAGTCTTTGCCTCAGGTTTCATAACAGATAGAACAAAACTGAGATCTCTCCCTGCCCACTCGCTGTGGCTGGAAGAACCCTGTGACAGCTTCTACACACCCATCCCTCCTCCTGCTGACCTCTTTGCACCTCATGCGGTGATGCCAAGGGGGAAAAGTCAGAAACTCTAGTTCTAGGTGCAGAGTGGCTACTTTCTGGGAAATTATGAGGATCCCAGAGAGAAGCTCTTTCAGCTTCTTCTGAAGCTTCCCAGAGAGAAGACTCTATTCAAAGTCTGAGTATCTAATTAAAAAGCATGAACTTGCCATCGTGGTGCCCAAGCAGTGAGTGATGTGGGCGGCAGTGGGGCTCACCTGGAGCAGGGTTCCCGGCAGCCTCTCTCAGCCCCCGCGTGCCTTTAATGGACAGTGCCGCCATTCCAGGGGCTCTTAGAAACAGCCTCCTGCAGGAAGCCTTCTTGGGCCTGCTAGAAAATGTAGGTTTCCCCCTCCTACCCACTGCCTTCATTGCTACCTCTAAGACACACACACACACACACACACACACACACACACACACACACACACACGGTGTGATGTTTCATTCTGTTATTTGTTTGCAAGTTTGTTCCTTTGGCCCTACAGTGTTCCAGGATGCCTGCCCTGTCCCACCCCTCCCCCAGTGCTCACTCTGAGGATTTGCCACTTGGAAACTTGCCACATCAGGGAGTTGCTTGGGGTGATGGTGTCAGTGTTCCTCTTCAGAATATCCGAGTAGCCTTCTTGATGGACAGTGGTTTGAAAAATACAACAACGAACAAGATAAAGTGTTGCCCTCAGCCTCACAGACAGATTTAGACAACTACAGGGAAGTCTACAGGATTAAGTGTGATAGCAAACTGTGATTTCACAAAGATGATCATTTAAAGCGGGGCTTGAAAGAGGAGCAAGAGTTCAGCAGGGGTAGAAGTGGGGACTGGGCATTCCAGGCAAAGGAAACGGGATGGTCAAAATCTCTATCCTTGCTTTATTTTCTTCCAGCATTTAGCACCATCTGTATTTTTATGTAACTTCTGATTCTTTACTTCCTGTCTTCCCCGTGAATCTAACTCTCAGAGTGCAAGAAGCATGTCTGTCCCATTTATTGTTGTGTCCTAAGTGCCCAGGAGCATTCCTGGCACAGCGAGCATGCTCGTGAGTAGCAGTAGAATGAAGGGATCCACGGGCAGTCCAAGTGAAAGGGAGAGAGGGGAACTTCTATAAGCTCCACAAATATGTATGTAGTTTCATTTCCTCCTTAACAATATCACTCTCCCCAAAAGACATCCTTATCTGCACCCTGCAAATAAGGAAACTGAGGTCAGACAAGCATAAGCAAATTTCTAAAGATCTTACACCCAGAAAAAAGTAAGATTGGGATTAAAGCATGGGCCTTCAGATAAAGTCTGGACTATACCAGGAAAGGGGTAATAAAGGCCTGAATGAAGTAAAACTGTGGGAAGGGAAGTAGATGGGAGAGCTCCTGTTCAGGAGGCACTGCACTGAGAAACCTCCCCAGCCCCGGCCAGACGGAAAGGGAGAAATCCCCTTGCAGATTCCTCTCTGTCCCAGCAGCCGGTCCTGACTGCTCTCCTGCCTGGAGCCAATCACATGAGGAGGACAGAAAAAACATGTGGCTTCAGCCATTTCACTGCTGTTTAACTTTGGGAGACCTATCTAAATTCTCTGAGCATCTGTCCTCCTCACTCCCCAAATGGTGATAGATACTAGCTTTAAGGTTGTCCTGAGATGGTGTAGATGAGGCACCCAGGATAGTTTGTGGCCCATAGTAAGTGTTCAGTCAATATCCATTCACTTAGCTTTTCCCATGACCTCCTGATGTCATTTAACCTGGGCAATACTGTTCCCAGGAAGGCCAAAGAAGGACGAAGTGTTAAGAGGACATCTGCCTTGATGGTATGATACTATACGTGGAAAACCCAAAAGGCTCCACTCCAAAACTGCTAGAGCTTGTACAGGAATTCAGTAAAGTGTCAGGATATAAAATCAATGCACAGAAATCAGTTG
>RCUC01169697.1:0-62290 GCA_003697995.1 Taxidea taxus jeffersonii
TGAAGTTTTATTTTTAGTAAAAACACATGTTGGTATGCAAGTAAACAAATTTATATCCTTATTGTAATGAATTATCTCTTTAATTGTATAAGTAATTGGAAGTAATTGGAAACTGGATCAATCTCCATCCATTAAGCTTATTCTGGGCATCTTGCAAAGACCAGGATCTACTGTCTCTAGACTTCTTTAACTCTAAGGTCTTGATCTCAGCTTTGACATCATACAGGATTCCAAATAAACTACTTTTTCCCATATTGGTGTCGGAGTTTCATAGAACTTTCCTCCTCCTTCCGTGCAGTGACTAAAAACACAAACTCTAAAGTCTTATTTCCAAGGTTGAAAGCCTGCCTCCACTAGTGAGTGGCAAGAACTAGGCAAGTTATTAAATTCTTTGTGCCTCAGTTTACATTATCTTTAAAGTGGAAACAATAATATGACTATATACAGTCATTATGGAAATGATATTACCATATACAGTGGTTTGAGAATTAATATATGTAAATTTCTTATAATAGACCACACACTAAATAAACTTTATTTATGTGTATTTAAGTGAGCAGAAGCTTTTGTCAACTTTTAAAGGTTGTGGAAATCCTCACAATCACTAATTAAAGGCTAGGATAAGTATTTATTATATATGCAATATTTAAATGAATCAGGTTAGGTGGTTTTTCAGAAGTAGTGACTGACAGAGCTCATGAGATTGAGGTCAAATGTCTTCAGGTTAGAAGAGGTAGCACTGGGGGTTCGGATTAAGTAGGAGCTAAGTGAATAGTAACCCTTCTTGGAAAAGGGGAAAGAGGCTTGGAGATTCACAAGGTCTCAAGTATGGATTGGTCAAAATTGCAGGGCTCCAAGTCGTGCCTGTGTCCCAGCACAACACATGCGTACTGTGCACCGACCGTGTGCCAACCGCTGGACACTCTAGATGATTAAGGCATGGCATCTGCCCTCCGAGCATGTAATTTGACGGGGAGCACCTTAACATTTCCACAAACACCAATTCTAAACCACACACATTGTAAACTATAGTTCAAAGCAATTTGTGGGAGAGAGATTAATTCCAAGTGGCAGGAAATGGGAGCGCTCTCTGAGAAGGCAGCGCTTGGGTTCACACCCTCACTTGGATGAGGGAGAGGATTTCAGTAGGTGCTCTCATGACAGGAGGATATGACAAATAGAAGGCATGGCTGAGATCAAGTCCTGGTGGCAGGGAACTGGACAAATTCAAGGAACACAGGGTGAATCAGGCAATAAGACTGGAAGGTTGAAGGAGGTTATAATCATTTGTATCTGAAGAGAGTCTGGGATCTTGTTTATGCTTATTTATTCCCGGTACGGGAGTGCAAATCTAACTCACGTAATGAAATCTTGACTCATATATCTCTTTCTTCTTATCATTTGCCCCATTCTGTTGTCCTTTTTTGGCCCTCAAGTTTATGCTTTCCTGGCATAAAGACTGATTGTAATTCTCCTCTAACAGGAGACAACTGGGAGCTGACAAGAAGGGACTAAAAGATTGTGTAATCAAAGGCAATAAAAAGATTCATTTGAATGAGTGTCTAGTTCCGAATTCCCAAATTGCGTTCTTCCGCAAATATGAAATAATGTGTGGCTCCTCTCATGTGCTGGGCAGTGTCCATTATCCTCTCTGCCTTCCTTTATCACTTAAGTTCACTCCATGGTAACCACTATTTTAAATCCATCTGTCTTTACTAGAACCATTTTCTCTTTAACTGGGACAAAGGAATCTAAGCTTACAGCTCCCTGCAAACAGCATGAAAACCTTTTAAATTACACAGTGTTGATGGATTTTCACCCCTTCCTCTAAATACAATACATATGCTATCCCTGGGGCTCACTTAATGCTTCCTTTACTGATGATAAAACTGCTGCTTGGCGCACACGAGGGCCAACACACTGCATCACTGCACACTCTTGTTCGGCTTGTAGTCTAAACCTGGACGCTGAAATGGAAAGTCTAAGGCCCTGATTCTGGAGGCATACAGTGTATTAAATGCTGTGCTCGCTAATGTTTCTCCTCTTGAATGTGAAATACGTTGGCTGCTGCCTCCGGATTCCAGTGTTCTAAGTAGTTGGGTGATTCTGAATTGTGTAGCACAGACAAGCTGCAGAGGGCTCAGTGGAGAGGCTCTGAAAGAAAAAATCACGTGAAGGCTGAAATGTTCCACCTCCTGGAGAGTCTTTAACAAGCAACTCTGCCTGCTTTAGGCTAGAATGGAGGAGCTACCGTACTTCACTTCCCCTTTCTGGGGGGAAAAAAAATCCTAGTAGCCAGCCTGTGGTTCTTGTGCTGGTTGCATATGAAACTTCATGTATGATAAATCTGACAAGAACTGTTATTAAATGAGCATAAGGGACCTTGGATTGGATTGCTGAGAGCCAAGAAAACAAAACAAAACAGGCTGAGGGAAATAATGTATTGTGCCACAGACTGTTACATGTGTCTGACTTGACCACTTCCAAGACTGTTTTTATATCCAATAGTATAGTGATTCATGATTTGGAAGATGCTTTCACCTGCCTTATCATGTCTGAATCTTGCAAACATGTCACAGAGAAAGGCCAGGCTAAGATATTATCTTCATGGGACCTCTGGGGAAACTGAGGTCTAGAACTACTGTACTGTTACATGGCTAGGGACATGGCTAGTTAGAGACAACACTATGCCTAAAACTTAGACCTTCTGACTTAAGTCCAATAATCACATTCTCTCTTAATTGAAACACTACTGCCCACAGAACCTTTGTAAAGGGAAGGCACCCTTCCCATGGTCTTCTGAGAAAACTTCTCTGGCCACATTAAGCTCCCTGTTGGCATCCATATTTATCATGTGACCCTCCAAATTTGGCAAATATTGTGGGTTCTCTTGTTTGCTATTTTTAAAATCATTTTCTTTGTGTACATTGACTTACCAGAATGCAGACTTCCCAAGAACAGGTATAATGTCGTTGGACAAGTAGCAAACATGCGACAGTCACTTATTATAGTGAAAACTGTGTAAGTACATAACAGAAAATAACTTTACCTTGAGGAAAGTGGTGTATTAAGATGCTTTTACACGTTTTCCATGTCACTTTGATTCCCTTAAATATTTTTTTGAGAGGTACTGGCCTGTAATTGTTTTTGGATTTTGAACATCTCTGAGAACATGATGAAAATTATGTGTTTGTGTGCAAATCCAGAAGGGGAGCAGAAGGAGATCCATGGAAGCTCTTATTCGGCTATAATTAGGGACTCCGATAGAAAAAATAATGTGTTACTTGGGAGTAGCCACTTCCAAGCATAACCCACCTGCAACAAAAGAAAGGAAAAACCTCACTTTCCCTGAGATTCCCATGGAGTTCAATCAGATAGATGGTCCCCTACTTTCGCTTTTCTTCTTATACACTCCCCAGTCTTCCCTACCTTGTTTCTGGTAAGAGGAGATCATAACATTCACCTAAAAATCCTTCATCTGACAGTCCTTTATTACCTATCTTCCACGTACCAGGAAATAGAGATACAAATCTCTTGAGATGCCTTCCCTGTTCTCAAGAGGCTTGCAGTCTAGAGTATATATTAAAAAGTCTTCAAATTCTGTCCTGGGGTAGGGTTGGGGGAAAGGGTAAGACTTATAGGTAATCTTATACTTGGGTGATGAAAATAAGTGGGTGTCCTCCAAGTGGATAAGAGAAGAATGTACAACATTCCAGAAAGCACTTAGTGGCTCATGTGCAGAATCAGGGACATGCAGAACACAGCTCATGCAGGTAGGGCCCAGGACTGGTTCAAGTGTGTGCTTTGAGTGAAGAGCTGGGGAGGAGGTAGGTTGGTGGAAAGGGCTCAGATGGTAAAGTGTCTTAAGACATAAGGTTTGTATTCTTTGTTCTACCATTGCAAATACCCAGACGGGGGAAGTTCAAATCTGTTTGGAGATCCTCTGCATTATGGCAGGGTTAGAGTTACTGCCACTTGCTACTACTGACTACACAAAAGGAATTATTGGCTTTTGTCATAACCCAGATGCTAGAAACACAGCCATCTGAACAAAGAGACCCTGCCTGTCCATTGCTAGATGTAGAAACTGTAAAAGCTTTTCAGCGCAGTAAGAACATTTCCTTGGATTTTGAGGATGTTAACACAGCTGTTTATAAACATTATCAATCCACAAGTATCAGGGGCAAGCCACAGAGTGATTTATCTGGCTGCCTGAGCGTTTTGAGAAAGTGTTGGAAACATGGTAGATTGACACTCCTGCTGATATTTTAAGTAGCAGCCAGAATCTGTTTCCAGTTGAATGGACATACAGTCTCTGTCTGATTACTTATGCATCATATAGCTCTATGCTGAATCCTTGCCATTTGCCTGTTTAATTCAGTGACTGTAGTGGAATTACACTCTTCCCATTCATTTGTTTATTCTCCAACTGGTTGGCAGGTCCAAAAGGACAATGCCTACATATCAATGTCTTGCGGGTAAGCGGGCTACACTTCACTGAAATCATCGTTGTCAGTGCTTCTCTCAGTAAACAGCTCCAGGAAGAACCAGTTGCTATGTGTATTCAGAAAGTGAGTTTTATTCCCTCCCCACTTAGCTGCCTTAGGATTTGGGGGATGCAAGCTACAACTGTGTTTCTTCTGCACTCTCCTCTGCTTTGAGGACGTAAAACTTTAAGTTGATTTACCTGGAGACCGTGTACAAAATGTTCTGCAGAAGTCACATCTTTTAGTCCTATGACCTTGTCTCTGCACCAGGTGATTCTAGGGTTAGTCGAGCTCTTTTGGGGGAGGGGAATGATGAACTAGGGTTAATGGCCTGGCTTTTCTGGGGAAGTTAGAGAGTGAAACTTTTTAAACTTGCTCTGCCTAAAGGCCCTAGAATGCTCTGTGTAGTAGATCCCAAACTAAGGGGTATGGTAAAGAGGTTGCTTTCCATTATGTTTTGGGTGAGTCTATACAGCCAAGTTATAGACAGCAGAGTAAACAGTGGGCATAATCCAGGCAAAATGTCACTGTGATGTTGTACAGTTGAGCCCTACAGTCAGGCTACAGGTGTCAGGACTTGGTTCAGCTGTTTGGGTGCAGTACTGGGAGGCATTTTGTCCTGGGTATCTATTCTCGACTTGTTTGTCAAACTTCATTTTCATCGTTAAGACTTGGAGAAGCCTCAAAAATATTATCTCTTCCATTTTTTTTCTCCCTGTTCTTCTTTTTGACAGTATTTAAGAAGCCGTATTAAATAAATGGAATGCTATTCTCCTCTGCAACTCAACAGGAAAGGGACTACCTTGGTAACCCACTCTACTATCTTCCTAGTCCATGAAATATATATGTTGACTTATCTAGTTTGTGAAATCTCCACTTGAAGCTACCCTCCCCCCAATATATTGTTGAAATTGGCCAAAGTCAGATTCTTTCAATATTCCTCTCAAGTCTCGTTTTTCTTTGTATAGATTTTTAGAATTTAACATTTGCTAAGTACTTAGTATATGCTTTGTATTATAGTAAATAATATAATATTCATGATCTTTTCTACTCTCTCAACAGGTAGGTACTATTATTTTCACCATTTTCAACATGAAGACATTAAGGCTTAAAGATGTTGAGTAACTTGTTCGGGGTTATGTAGTCAATGATTGGTGGTGCCTGGATTTAAATTTAGATCTGTCTCATTGCAGATCCTGAATTATAATCCTTATGTTATATTACCTTCAGCCATGTGATTATTCACCAAGTATCATTATACATGTTCTGCTAATACTTTACAGATCTCCCCCCACTCAGTTTTATTGAGAAATAATTGGCATATATCGCTATATAAGTTTTAGGTATACAGCATGATGGTTTTATATAGTGAAATGATTATCACTATAGGTTCAGCTAATATCTGTCTTCTCATACAGATACAATGAAAAGGAAAAAAAGAGGAAAAGAAAAAAGGCAGAAAGAAATCTCTTGGTGATGAGAACTCTTAGGATTTACTCTCTTAACATCTTTCCTATATATCATACTGCACTGTTGGCTAGAGTTATCATGGTGTACATTATATCCCTAGTCACTATTTATCTTATAACTGAAAGTTTGCACTTTTTGACCACCTTCTTCTAATTCCCCCTCCCCCCTCTGTGTTTGGTAACCACAATTATGATCCCTTTTTCTATGAGTTTGTTTGTTTTTAGATTCCACATATAAGTGAAATATTATGGTATTTGTCTTTCTCTGACTTATTTCACTTAGCATAATGCCTTCAAGTTCCATCCATTATTGTAACAACTGATAGGGTTTTTTTCTTTTTTATCACTGAATAATATTCTATTGTATATACAATAGAATATATACAATAGAATATTGTATATATATACAATAGAATATTTACATAATAGAATATATGCAAATATATCCCATTCACCCATTGATAGACATTTAGGTTGTTTCCATGTACTAGCTATTGTAAATAAAGTTGTTATGAACATGGGGGTACATATCTTTTTGAGTTAGTATTTTTCTTTCCTTTGGGTATATTCCCAGTAGTGGAATTGCTGGGTTATATGGTATTTTTTATTTTTCCTATTTAGAGGAGCCTCCATACTGTTTTCCATAATGACTCTACCAAAGTACAGTTTCACCAACACTGCACAAGTGTACCTTTTTCTCTCTATATCCATGTCAGTATTTGTTATCTCGTGTCCTTTTGATGATGAGCTTTCCTAATAGGCTTGAGGTGATATGTCATTGTGGCTTTAATATGCATTTCCCTAATGACTGCTAATGTTAAGCATCTTTTTATGTATTTATTGGCCTTTTGTATATCTTCTTTGGAGAAATGGCTGTTCAGGTACTTTGCCCATTATATTTTGGAAATTAGCCTCTTATCAGATATATGATTTGCAGACTTTTTTTTTTCCAATTTCTTAGGTTGTCTTTGATGTCTTTTGATGTTAGTATACTTTGACTCTTTTATTATGTTCTTTTGCATGATTACTACAGTTTTTTCCCTAGTGGTTACCATTAGGCTTACATAACAAATTTTAAACTTATAACAACTTATTTTAAACTTAAAACTACCTAAATTCAATAGAATTTGTAAACTTTACAGTTTTACTCTACTCCATGATACATTTTATTATTATTACAATTTACATGTTGTATATTTGTGTAACTAATAAGATATTATTATAGGCATGGTTAATTTTGCTACACTCATTTTTTTAACTTTTAAGCTAGAGTTATAAGTAAACTATGCAATACTATTACCATATTGAAGAATCTATGACTATATATTTATCATTACACATGAGATTTATGCTACTTTTTAACATTTGTATGGTGTTAATTAGCATTTTTTTACTTCTATTTAAAGAATTGCCTGTAGCATTTCTTATAAAGCAAGCATGGTGGTAATGAACTCTGTTAGCATTTTTTGTTCAGAAGACTATTCCACCTTTGTTTCTGAAGGACAACTTTTGCTGGGTAGAGAATTCTTCATTGACAGGAATTTTCTTTCAATATTTTGAGAATGTCATCCCATTTTTTCCTGGCCTGAAGTATTTGTTGAGAAATCTACCAATAGTATTATGGGTGTTCTCTTTTATGTAACTTCTCTCTTTTCTGTTGCTAGTCTTAAAATTCTTTGTCTTTGACTTTTGGAAGTTTAATTATAATCTGTCTCAGTGCAGCCCTGTTTGGGTTCAAACTGTCTGAAGTCCTTTGGGATTCATGGATCTGGATGTCTATTTTTCCCCCCAGGTTTGGGAAGTTTTTTAACCATTGTTTTAAATATATCTGTTCCCTTCTCTTTCTCTTCTTCTGGAATTCCATGCAAATACTATTTATTTTCTTCTCTCTTCTTTTCTTTTCTTTCTTTTCTCTCTTTCATTTGGTCCTCTGACTGAGTAGTTTCCAATGTCTTATCCTCCAGGTCACTGATTCTTCTTCTGTATGGTTATATATACTTTTGAAACTGTCTATTGGGTTCTTCAGTTCAGTTGTTCTATTTTTCAACTGTAGGATTTCTGTTTGTTTCTTATGTTTGTTATCTCCTCTTCTAATATCTCAGTTTGTTAATGCACTGTTTTCATGATTCTGTTTAGTTGTTTATGTTTTTATATAGATCACTAAACTACCTTAAGATGATTCTTCTGAATTCTTTGCCTGACAAATCATAGATCTCTATTTCTTTAGGGTCAGATATTGGAGTTTTATTAGTTTCCTTTGGCAGTGTCATATATACCTGATTTTTTTGTGATCTTTGTTTCTTTATGTTGGTGTCTGTGAATTTGAATAATTCACAGGGTCTTTCTCTAGGATATAATAACCAGGGTCCTTTTCCAGACTTTATAGATTTGCTTTTGACCATTCTTCATCAGTCAGGTCAGTTTGTGTTACTGGTTGTATCTACAGGTAAGGCCCTTGGTCAGGTGGGACCTGATATTACAGTCTATTTTGGGACCAAGGAGCTGTGTGAATTCTGCGATTGGGATGGGGAAGGTGTGCCTCTGGCTGAGAACAGTTGAATGGGACTGCTGGCTTAGTTTTTATCGACGTGATACTATAAGATCAGCTCATGGTTGCTTGGATTCTCTGATCAGACTTACTAGATGCTCATGAATGGGCACTGTGTTCAGTAGTATATGGGGCTATGACTTAACTTGCCATTCCTGGAAAGTGATTAGGACAGGACCCAGGGTCTGTACAGCTTGTCATTTGAGGATTCGGATCAGGATAGAGTGTGCACTGAATTTTCTGGTCAGGTGAAACAATTGGTTTTTCTCCACAGATGAGAGAAACCATTTACTGTGCTCTTTGTTCAAGTGCTACTGTAAGCAGGCTCTGGTTAAGTTCCCTAGTGAGACGAGTTGAGGGCTGTATTCAGCAATGCATGGGGATATGAATTCCTTGCTGGGGTGCAGTGGGGGAATCAGCTCTAAAACGGGTAAAACTGCTTATTGTCTTTTTATTTATTTTTATTTCTTTCCAGTGTTCCAGAATTCATTGTTTATGCACCACACCCAGTGTTGTGTAACCAGTACGTGCCCTCCATAATACCCACCACCAGTCTTTTTTTTTTTTTTAAAGATTTTATTTCTTTATTTGACAGAGAGTGAGAATGCAAGAGAGGGAATGCAAGCAGGGGGGAGTAGGAGAGGGAGAGGGAGAAGCAGGCTTCCCACTGAATAGGGACCCCAATGCGGGGCTCGATCCCAGGACCCTGGGATCAAGACCTGAGCTGAAGGCAGATACTTAACAACTGAGCCACCCAGGCATCCTGGAACTGCTTATTGTCTTAACCCAAGCTGCCCTGCACCCCAAGTTCCCTAGCTTAACAGGGCAATTGGCTTTGTTTTACAAATTACTGACTTGGCCTGCGCTTCTCCAGAGGTGAGCATGCTGAGCCACACAGCTTCTAGGAGTTGTCCCCAGTCCTTCTCTTCAGATGGGATTGGAAGATGCTCTCTACAGTCCGTGTGGCTATGTCCCAACTCCCTTGCTTGGGAAGGAATGGGAATGGCACTCCAGGTACTCTCAATTTCCCAAATAAGTTCTTGAGTAGGGTGGCAGGGTGGGGAGCTAACTCTCAGTCTTGGCCATAAATTGATCCCCTTGCCTGTGCATAGCATGGAAACCCTCCACACCCTGCATTGGCTTTGCTCTGGGGTAATCAGCTCTGCTTGTCCACTTCTCGGAGCTAGCATTACCGGGCCACTCAGCTTCTAGGATTTGTTGCCACTTCTTGTCAGATGGAGCTGGAAGGCATTTTCCACAGTAGGTGGGGCTGTGACATTGCTCCTTACCTAGGTGTGGGCAAACAGTGCTCTAAGGCAAGACTCCCTGTTTGAGGATCCAAATTAGGCAGTTCTGCACCCCATAGAGTTCCAGGTTAGAGTGCACCCCTGACTTGGTTCTGTCAATGAGCAAAACTAGGATTACTATTTGGGTACTGCAGGTATGAGTATGGTTGGCCAATATCTATGTTGCAAGCCCCTCTCCACTGTTCTGTCACAGTCAGATTCCTAGTTGTCAAGCCCTGCAGATTCCCCTGCAGTCCCCATGGTGTGAGATCAGAGAGGAGGTTCCCATAAAGCAACACACAATGTTGGGTGGGGTGGGACTGTTTATCCTCCCTGGATTCTTTTTTCCCACTAGAGGAACCAGAGGCTCAAGGGAGACCTCTCTGGGTGGTGCTGTGCTGGGCTGGGGAGGGGCAATGTGCTCAACATGTAGCTGCTTCTCTTACCCTTGTAATACAGCCTGTCTTGGTCTTAGTAGTGCTGGGAGCAGGGTGGGGGTGCTTTTCTTTAGCTTCATCCCCACATTCTAGGATTTTCT
The DNA here is from genome assembly GCA_003697995.1 of Taxidea taxus jeffersonii. Lineage (NCBI taxonomy): Eukaryota > Metazoa > Chordata > Mammalia > Carnivora > Mustelidae > Taxidea > Taxidea taxus. The sequence goes on from RCUC01169697.1 coordinate 10,329, forward strand.
CAATGGTGTCTTGTTCTTGAGTAATTGCTTGTTGTTCTTGTGAGGAGGAGGGAAGTCAGGAATGACCTATTCTGCCATCTTGGTGACATCACTCCGTTTTTTGTTTGTTTGTTTGTTTAATTTTTTTTCCAAACCATGGCTGTAACTCATTAGTGAGTAATTACCAGCATATATTTGTTGATTTGTTTTTAAATGCAAGGGACATTACAATATTACAAAATAGAAAACACCTGAATAAATTGATGTAGTAACGGTAGGTGTATTTTTGTGAAACATTTGTTATAGGTGTATATAGGCATATAAACATATAAGTGTCATTGAATCACAATGCAACATGTATTTATTACTGTAAGTCACGGTAAATTTAGAGAAACAATGTAGGGTATGATATAAAGGCAGTATAAGTTCCCTACTATCAAGTTATGTAGATCTTAGTAACAAGGGAAAAAATATATATAAATGGATATCAGCAAAATACACATTAATAGGTTATTCAAAACCAAAATATACATGTGTAGGTAACATTAGAGTCAATATCCTCTTCTAGTACCTGCTGTCCTACTGTGATTATTATTTTTCAGAGTATGTGTGATATTCTTTGAGCATCTTAAAAACAAGGACATGCCTTATTATTTAGAATCCTTAGTGCCTTGAGCACAGGAAGTGCTTCATGAATGCTTATTGAATGAATGAAGGGAAGAATGAGGACAAGTAGCCTCCTATGTAAGCAGCATTATTTTATTTATTTTTATTATTTTTTAAAGATTTATTTATTTATCTGACAGAGATCACAAGTAGGCAGAGAGAGAGAGAGAGGAGGAAGCAGGCTCCCCACTGAGCAGAGAGCCGGATGTGGGGCTTGATCCCAGGACCCTGGGCTCATGACCTGAGCCAAAGACAGAGGCTTTAACCCACTGAGCCACCCAGGTGTCCCAAGAGCATTATTTTAGAATAGCACATCTTGAGTTTGGTAAAACTTATAACCAGCTCTTTTTATTGTATGGTTGTTTATCCTTTTTAAAAATGAATCACTTTCTACTATATCTGAAAGAACTTAAATAAGCCACAGAAATTTTCTGAGGAAGCGTGTAAGATGGGAATTGTCATGGTGGCTCTTTGCCTATCTTGACTCAGTTGGAACCCTCTTCTGTAAGTTTTCCAAAGTTGTGAAAGAAAATGTACTTACAAATGAGTTGGGCCAAGTTTACTTAAGGGAAAAAATGTTGAATACATATTCTTTGGCATCTTAGTTACTTAACCTTAAAGCTTTGTGTCAAACACTGGTATTAAATTAAAAGCAGAGCTAGCATTCTGTGAGTCAAAAGCTTTTTCTTTTTTCTTTTTCTTTTTTTAATGTCCGTTTCTTTCTTCTTTAACAGAGTTATATAAAGGTGTTTTGTAAATTTCCTGTGATCTTCCCAGAAAATATCTTATGCAGTTATTGTCTTAATATTTGCTGTTTAAACTTGTGTTCAAGTGAATGATTTAACCAAAGCTGCATAAATAAATAATTCAAATTTTATTTTTTTTAGGACCACAGGGTTGTCTTTTAAAAACTGGCATAAAAATATGTAAGATGGAGAAGTGAGGCATGACTTAGAAGCTACAATATCTGGACATACTGAGAAATAGCACCTAGAAATTTCATTTGAGATTCTTTATTTATTGCTACCTAAAAATTATCTTTATTGACTTTACTTTTTAAATTAAATACAGTCTCTAAACAAATACTTATTTATTGGCTAATATATGCCAAACATCAAGCTAGATGTTGATGGGTCAATGGTAAACAAAATGTAAAACCACCTCATGATGACAGAGAGGAAGCAGACAAGTTAAATGTAGTTCTGGAACAAACATGTGCATGTCACAGCAGGGGTGAGACAGAGCATCATGAGTGTACATGGAGGATCCCCTCAGATTGGACAGTGTTGGGGGCTGCCCCTTAGGAAAAGTGGGAGTTAGTTTGAGAACTGAAGTATAAGCAGAAAGTTCACTGAGGAAAGAAAAGGGCAACCCAAGGTCCAGAGAAGAGAGGGAGGGAGAGAGAGAGAGTGATAGCATATGCTGCTTTGTGACAGTTTCTGAGTAGTTCCACATGACCAGAACTCAAGCATGTGAGGTGAGAATATGGAAAGTAGGGATAAAGGGAGAGAGAAGGGTAGGGAAGAGTAGGGATAAAGGGTTTTCTAAAACATGTTCTGGAGGTTTTACTAAATCCTGAGGGGAATAGGGAAGCTTTGAAGGTTTTTCATTAGAGGCGTGAGATGACAGTTAACCTGGAGCAACTAAGGTACTTTGCAGCCACGCTAGAGCCACCTTTCCCCTTTTGCTCTGCGGGAGAGAACAGAGCCTTAGAGTGTCTCCCTCAACCTCCTTCTTCAGCTGCAGTCTTCCTGACAGGCTGAAGGGAAGAATCAGACATCTTGTTTGCTAGATCCAGAGACTCTGCTGCTATGGGCAGAACAGCAATCACAACAACACTTGAAATTAGATCTCTTAGCATTTTATAAATCTTTCTGACTACCTAGAGAAAATAGTTTCTTTTTTCTTCACTCTGATAGAAGATGAAAAATGGTAACTGAGCAAGAATATTTATAGTCCTGCATGACAGATGGGGAACATTAAGCCCATTGACATTTACTTAAAAAATGGTACAGTGATTAACAAATATTTTCTTCACTTTCATTGAAGGTGGAATAAAAAGAAACGGGCTTCCATGGCAAGCTCTCTCTTTGTTATACATGCCTGCCTAGTGTTTCTACTTATTTCTGCCTGCAGGTTCTGTATTAGTCATCCTAGACTTATGCCCTAAAGATAAAGCATACAGAATTAGACTTCCGTACAAATGTTTTCAATTTCTGGCATCCCTGATGTGGCCTCCTGTTTGCTTTATTCTGTCTTGTCTGCTCTTCTGGATCACTTTATTCTTAATTATTCTCATAGTTCTTTGCATTTTAGTCTTCATCCATCATTTTTTAAGGGTCTCAGAACCTTTCAGAACATGATTTTCATAGGTATTTTATGGGCACTTAAAAATCATTAGAAGCCAACATTCTTTTTTTCACAGTAAAATGTTCTCTCCCTTCTCCTATCTTTCTGTGCATGGTTTTGTGAGTCTGCTTGAAATCTCAGGCACATACAGACCACTATGTATAGGTCAATAGATGTTACTTGAGTAACAAAGCAAAGACACAGTTCTCAACAATTGTTAAGGCAAAAAAATATAACGGTATATTATTACTCTGGGGAATATGAAAAGGTCTGGATACATCATTCTGGCAGAAACCATCACATATGCTCACATATAATATCTTAATTAAGAATAAAAAGCTATGTTGAATGACTAGATAACTAAAATTTTCAGTTTATCATGACATCCATTGTCTCACCAGCTGCTTGCCATGTCTCCTGCTACTTTTATTTGCCTACCATCAGCTGTCCACTTGCTTTTGACCTTGACTAATAGAAGCTCTATGATTCTCAGAGAAGACCCTGAGATCTTCAGATTTGGTTCTTGCCTTAGGTCTGGGCTATGCTTGGGCAGAGCCCAAGGCTTCAGCCTTTCAAAGGTTTATCTCTGCAAAGGTTTGCCAGTAGTTAGGGATCTGAGGTTAATGTAATATCTGAGTTTTGTTAAGGTTCTGAATAAAAATTTTGCAGAAATGGCAGGTGTCTCTGGCAAGCTATTCATGCTCTTTCTTCTTCACTTCCCCATATTCACATTGCTAACTCCTTCCCATCATTCAGTCCTCCTCTCTGAAATGCCATTTCCTGCCATCACCCTAGTTAATATTTGTGTCCCAAGCCACTACTTTGGGAAGCTTAGGTGCTACTTAGAAAAGGACCCATGATGATGTTTATTTACATGTCACATAGTAGTATTGATGTTATAGGTCCAGATTATGGGAAAACTCTTCTCCATGGGGTCATTTATGTATATAGGATCCTCCCATCTTTTTCTGTTGTATGCCCAAAGTATTTCTATTATCTGAGTAACTAAACTTGGGTTGTTGCTACATTTGGTTTTTAGCCAATGGGAAGGGAAAAGAGTGCATGAAGTAGGCATGCTCAGTATGTTAATGCCCACAGATAAAAGAGGCACATATCATTTCCTTCCCTATTTCATTGGTGAGGACATAATCACATGGGCACACTTCCTGCAAGGGTGGCTGGGAAATGTTGTTAGCTAGGCAGCCATGTGCTCAAATCAACTCCACTTTTAGTTTTTTTTTTTTTTTGTTTTGTTTTTGACAGAGAGAGAAAGCACAAGTAGGCAGAGAGGCAGGCAGAGAGAGAGGGGGAAGCAGGCTCCCTGCTGAGCAGAGAGCCCGATACAGGGCTCGATCCCAGGACCCTGAGATCATGACCCGAGCCAAAGGCAGAGGCTTTAACCCACTGAGCCACCCAGGCACCCCTCAACTCCACTTTTATAGGAGGATGGAGTTTTTTGGACAGCTAGCAGTCCTTACAACATTAAGTCACCCTGTTGTCACATGACTCTGTTCTATTTTTTTCATTTTGGTATCATTACCAGAAATAATTTTTAATTAATGAGTTAATTCATTTTTCTTGTTCTTTAAAATGTATGATCTATAATAGCAGAACCATATTCTATTTTGTTTATCTCTGCATCCTTACAGTGTAGAATAGTGCTTGACATATAGAGTGTATTTGCAAGGGTTTGAGGCTCCTGAGTCTGGGTGAACCATTTGTTCAAGCTGAAGGCTCTATTTTCTTAAGTGGTGCCTCCTATTTTATATCTGCTGAGAGGCCTACACATGAGGGCAGCCAGGGGTCTAAATTTGAGATTGTATGCTGGAATTGCACTTTAATTGAATTCTTCCATTCTTAAAAAATGACAGATTTCCATCTTGAGGTGGGCAGGTTTGTTTACTGAATTCCAGAGCAAACATCCAAATTGTAAATTAGGGGAGTAACTAGTGGCTGACTGTATTGCAGAATATTGAGGCAACATCTCAATTTCCAACCTGGTTCATTTAGCGTTCTGGGACCACCCACCTTTTTAGCAATCAGATCATGCTATTCTGGTTTGAGGCTTATCTCAGGGCTTGCCTCAAATGTGTAGATCCCAAAGGAATGAGAATATTTCCTAAAGGAGAGTAGAAAGTTCTTATCAGATGCTCTCTATTAGAAGTTCTCCTGCTTTCCCTGCTCTTGTCTCTTCAAGTTTATCATGACCCAACCTAGATCAACAACTCCAGTTCTTTGGCTTATATTCACCTATACACTTGTCTCATGGTTTATTCCAATTTTATCTGGTCTTAACTCTTCATCTTGTATCCACTGTTGCCTGTGATCCTGGTGTTGAAATGAAATTGCAAAAAGGAGAGTAATCTAGACTCAAATTTATGTGAGTAGGATCAAGGGTCTGTCTTATGCATTATTGTATATTCATTGCCTAATAATGCCTATCACATAGCAGGTAAGCACAAAGGTAACAAAAACTGAAAAGATACGCATTAAACTCCGAGAGAAGTACAGTGAAGCAAACAATAAGATGTTATGATAAAATGGAAAGGATACTCAGAGAAGACTTTGCCTAAAGAAGTAATGTTTAAGTTAATATATGAAGGGCCTAAAGAAGAACAGAATCTAAGGTGTTATACAGTATAGTTGCTGAAAGTTTAGTTTGGGCTTATAACCTAGTTCTATCACTTATGATATGTATTAGTCTGCTCAGGTTGCTATAAGAAAACACTGTAGACTGGGTAGCCAAAACAACAAAGGTATGTCTCATAGTTCTGGAGGCTGGAAAGTCGAAGATCAAGGTGCTAGCTGATTCAACTCCTGGAAAGGGCCCTTTTTTTGGTTTGCAGATGGCCTCCTTCCTGCTATATCCATGGCAGAAAGAGAGTTATCTCTCTCTCTTTCTCCCATCTTCTATGTTTTTATAAAGCCACTGAGACCATCAGGAGGGCCTACACTTATGACTACATCTTAACCTCTCAAAGGCCTTGTTTCCAAATACCATTACACTGGGGGCTAGAGTTTCAACATATTAATTTGTGGGGGACAGAATTTAGTCTATAGCATAATCCATATAAAATTGTTCAAATCATTCCTTTTTGGTACACTTCATTTTCTTCATCTATAAAAGAATAATAATAAGACTTACATCATAGAATTGATATATTAAATGAATCAGTATTCATAAAACTCTTTTAAAAAGAACCCAGACGCCGTAAGTGCTATTTGAGAATTTATTAAATAAAAAAAAGTGCATGACAAACAGATGAAAGAATATGGACACAACTTCTTAGGAGAAAATGGCTACAGAATGTATGCACACAGAAAGGACAATAGAGAGTAAAGGTGGAGAGAAGCTTGAGATGAAGTGGAAGAGGTGACCAGGGGCTAGATCTTCTTGGACCTTGAGCTCCTGGTGAAGAACATTGGTTTGCTCTAATTGCACAGAGAAGCCATTTTATTTTAATCAGAGGGTTTAAAGATTAGGTCTATATTTTAAAAAACTAGTTCAGATCATCTGTAGAGAATAGATTGTAAAGGGGAGAGAAAGGAAGTACAGAAACTGATTAAGTGTTATTGTTCTATCCCAGGTGAAGGTAATTATGTAGGCTAGAACAGAGTGGTGATGACCATCTGGGGGAAAACTCAGTTTTAAGGTTAAATGGATAGAATTTATTAACTGATTTGGTAAAGGCAGGGGGAAATGTGAGAATCAAGGATAGTACCCGATTTCTGATTTAAGCTCTTGGCTGTAAAAGGGTATTAAAAGCTTAATTCAAGAACACTACAGATGAATCCATTTATTGGAGAGTGGGAATTAAGATGTTAGTTTTAGATCTATCAAACTTGAGATGCATATTAGGTATCTAGGTTAAATAGTCGATTGGTTATTTTATATATATGTATATGCATATACATACATACATATATATATATGATTTTGGAAGTGAGGTCTGAGTCAGAGGTGATTTGGGGGGAATGAACTATATTTGAATGATATTTAAAGTTAAAGAATAGATGAGGTCACCTAAAAAGAGTATGAGAAACAAAATATTGGCAAGGGTTGAAGGGTTTAGGTGGTGGTGGGGGGAATGTGCAATGGAAGTTAGGACAGCAAAAGATGGTCAACTTAATAGTTTCTTTTTACTTTTTTCTCTTTATTATAAAAAAATTCAAACATACAGTGGTTTGAACAAGGCTAAAAATGGTATAGCGAGCAGCCACACATCAAGTAGTCCAGGTAGTGGATTCAACAGTTGTTAATATTTTGCCATATTTTGTTCATCTCTCTACCTATCTCTGTCTCTACATCTATATCTATGCCTATCTACACATTTCTCCAAACTATTTCAAAACAGGCTGTAAATATTATGACACTTTACACTTTCAGCAATCATCTTCTAAAACTAAAGACATTTTTTGTATAACTACAGTACTATTAACACATACAGTCATACCATGGAGATATTGTACATTTGGTTCCAGACCACTACAATAAAGCAAATATTGAAATAAAGCAAGTCAAATAAATATTTTGATTTTCCAGTGCAAATAAAAATATGCCTGTACTATACTGTAGTCTGCTAAGTGGACAGTGGCATTATGTCTAAAAAATAAAAATGTACATATATTAATTTAAAAGTACTTTATTGCCAAAAATTTGTGAACCATCATTTGAGCTTTTAGTGAGTTTTAATCACTGGTTACAGATAACCATAACAAATATAATAATAATGAAAAAGTTTGAAATATTATGAGAATTACCGAAGTGTGATACAGACACATGAATTAAGCAAATGCAATAGGAAAATGGTACTGGCAGACTTGCTTCCATTTGTTAAAAAAACACAATATCCACAAAGCACAATACAGAAGAGTTCAAGAAAATGAAGTAGGCCTCTATAAGAAGCAGGGCAGTTATTCACCAACATAACACAATACCTAATTTTTATTTACAGTTACTCATTATCTCCCCAAATATCTCTTAAGCATTTAAGATCACCAACATTTAAAGATAAGGTGGAGGAGCAGGAGCTGTGAAAGGGGATAGGGAAGTGCGGGTCTCTGCAGAAGGTAAGGCAGGAAAGCCTGGTGTCAGGGAAGCCAAAAGTAAAGTGATTTCAAGGATGCTGGATCTATAAATACTTATGGCCTTCTGCTGTTAGCACTTTGTCTCAGAGAAGCTGGGTCTAGGACTATTAGTAGAGGTTGAACAGCATGACTTACTGATATCCCTTCTGATTAATGATTTATGATCAACTAAGAGAACTCATATCCCAATTGATTTGGTAAAGAGTTAAAGATGGAAGGAGATAAAACCCAACATTATTTAGTGAAGGACTGCAACTTGACCATTGCTTATTGACTTGCACTTTATCATTCCATTTGGTGGTTTTATAATGCTTTTCTTCTGGCAACTGACCCAATTTCAGTGATTCCTTGCCTCTTTAAAATTTTCCCTCCCTGCATGTCCCATTAAATATGCCATTAATTTAATGTTATTTATAATCCCAGTTCTTTACTCCTCTCACCAATTAGAATGACCATATAATTTATCTCTCAAATTGGAACACTCTGTAAAGTAAAAGGAGCATCGTTTATAGTTACACAGAACTAGAGGTGTTAAGTGGGCTGTTCCAGGCAAGCCAGTTTGTATGGTCACCCCTACTATGGGTAAATCCCCCTCTCCCTTTCTTTTTCCTTCTTCTCTTACTCTTTCCTTTACAACTGAGGCCACATCACATATCAAGAGTAAAAGTCCCCAGGATTTCTCTCAATATAGCTTTGAAGAAGTCATAGAATAAAATGCATATAAGCACAATTTTTAAAAAATTTCAGTACTGTTAAATGATTTCTAGCCACACCTTACTTTTTCTAATATTTTTAATTTCTAAGCTTTTTCACCCTAATTAATTTCTATTTAGTGCATCATTTATGGAATTTATAGTTACTTTACAATGACTAATCTGAAAGAGTTTTTCTACTAAAGCCCTTGACTAAAAAAAGAATACACAAATTAATGTATATCTTAAGTATCTGTTACCTTATTTCACATAACTGATAGATTATATTCTTGCAGTAAAAAAAAAAAAGATTATTGTGTCCTTGTAGTAAAAAATGAAGTCAATTTAATGGAGACACAATTCTCAAATATATTTGAAAAAACCTTGTGCAAAAGTATATTAAAAAGAAAACCTTGTGGGACGCCTGGGTGGCTCAGTTGGTTAAGCGGCTGCCTTTGGCTCAGGTCATGATCCCAGTGGCTTGGGATCGAGTCCCACATTGGGCTCCTTGCTCAGCAGGGAGCCTGCTTCTGCCTCTGCCTGCCACTCTGCCTGTGCTAGCGCTCTCTCTCTCTCTCTAACAAATAAATAAATAAAATCTTAAAAAAAGAAAAGAAAACCTTGTACAAATAACTATTTGTTGAATGAACAAATAAACGAGTGAGCCAAATTGGGATGTTTTAATTTGTTCTTAAATTGATAGAATAGTAGGTTCAACCCTTGTCTTTTCTTACAAGAAAAGACAAGGCAAAGAAGAACACAAAGTAGATTTATTCATTCCTTCATCTTTCTGTCATGATTGTTCCATTAATTTGAATAAAAATAAATATATGGTAAGAATGTCTTAAGACTGTCAGTTGATTTTTGGGTTTCCCTTCAAAGTAGGATTAAAAATGGAATATACTACTATATTCTGTTTTGAATAATGGTTTTGGCAGGTCAATATAACCTGAGGTTTTAAAAAAATTTTTTTTGTAGTTTTCAGTTTTTTCTTTCTCTTTTAATGTTTTTTTAAAAAGATTTTTATTTATTTATTTGACAGAGCAAAATTTATTTATTCTTCAGTGGAGAAGCAGGCAAGAGGGAGAGGGAGAAGCAGGAGCAGGGAGCCCCATGTAGGACTTGATCGATCCCAGGACCCTGGGATCATGACCTGAGCGGAAGGCAGATGCTTAACCAACTGAGCCACACCGGTGCCCTCTCTCTCTTTTTAAAGGCATTTTTTTTTTTTCAGAGCAGTTCCAGTTTATAGAAGGTATAGAGATTTTCCACACACCCTCTGCCCCCAAATATGCATAGTCTCCCTCATTATTAACATGGCTCACCAGAGCAGTAGGTTGAACCTACAATGACAATCTGCCTTAGGGTTCGCTCTTAGTGTTGTCCCTTCTGAGTTTGGACAGAAGTATAAAGATGTATGTGATCATTACAAACCACATAGAATATTCTCACTGCCCTAAACATTCTCCGTGCGCTACTTAGTCATATTCCTCACTGCCCCCACCATTGCTGCAATGACTGATCTTTTATTTTCTCCATAGTTTTGCCTTCTGAATTTTTTTTTCCTTTTGTCAATTGTCAGCAATGGGTATTCTATAAATAATTTTGAAAAACCTCATCTTCGGAAGGTGTCTGTCAGTACTCAGCATGCATTTCCATTGTCTTCTGTGTTCTCTGTGTTGCAGGGGCTGGTAGGCTAAATGTTGCAACTCTCAGGCTCCCTTCCTGTTAGGGTTCTGGATCTGATTTAGATTCTACCGATAAAATGTACTCACATGAAATTTATGGGACAGAAGGGAGGCAGAGACCATCTTGCTGCTGTGATGGCTGGCAGCGAGTCAAGTCGGTTTGTTTACTGTGGCCAAGCTCTACTGCCAGTGTGCGGTTACTCTACATCTTCATGGATGTAGAGGTAGCAGCAGCAGCAGCAACAGGGGTTTCTTCTCCCTGGTTCCTATCCAGGGCGGTGCAGCCTTGGAGCTGGTGGTCCGGTGGTGGCTTTAGGCTTTGCTCTGTACCATCATTTATAGGCACCCAGTGTCTGTATTATACCCCTTTGAATACCTAGAAAGATTTTGGTTTCCTGAACTGAATCTTAAATTATACTACTTTTCATTTGTTGTGTATAGTAAGATTTACGGAAGTAGTTCTCTATTGAACATATAAGTTAATTATAAGGTTTATACATTTTTAGTTTACATATTTATAAACTATGCTGTGAGAACCATTTCTTATTGTTAAACATTTGAGTTTAGAATAGAAATTTTATACTTGGTCCTTTAGATACATTTCTAAATGTACAATTTAAGGCACACATACAATGTATGCATATATATATTCCATATATATTCAGAATTTCCTAAATTAATCTCTAGGAGGCTTGTAGAAATGAATATTTGTAGCAAACTTTATATTGAGACAATTTTATTTTGATGGAGGAGAATAGTTAGGGAGGCAAATGGTAGACCAGGGGCATGGGTTGCTAAGTAGGATTCTGATGGGGGCCAGTTGAAACCTTTAACATCCTTAGACATTGAAAATAGAACGGTATCTCTTCCCATGATTTTTAGACATCTATATGCTATTTATTTATTTTCTTTCTATCTGTCTATCTATTATCTATTTATCTATCTCGATTATCATCTATCTATCATCTATCTACCTCTCTCTCTGAATATACACACGTGTCTATGTATGTACCTATATGCATATAAGTCTGAATGGATAGACATGTAAGTAGCTATTTCTAAATTTTTTTTTTTTTTTTTTGCTTTTCTCCCTCCATGCGAACTACTCTGATGCTTCAGAAAATATATCAGAAATCAAATATTAACCTTTTTTCCTTTGGGACCCCTGCTTTGCTGATACTCTGAGTAGGTGTTCAGATTGGGAGCTCTCAAGTTCCTCAATTAAGGGTCTGGAACAACTTGTATAATTGGTGTGAGGGAAGAATAATGATGCATTGAAGAGAACCTTTTGCCAAGTTCACGTTTTAGCATGGGTCTAACTTCGGCCAGCTGGGAGTGAGCGCATACAGAAAGTAGAGGAGTAATCATTTCCGGACATCACAAGTCAGTTCTATTAAAACTCTGCTTGCCTCAGTTCCTTCTGGAATAGTAGTCTGTTTGTCTCCTCTTGTTAGTTAATTGTATGCATCACTTACTAAATTTTCCTTTTGTGAGTTTCCTCTTTTTCTTGTCAAGCTCTGACAGGGTTCACTTCCAAGAACAGAGCAATATGCTGATATCTGTCTCTCAAAACAGGTTTATTGAGTAAAGGAACAAATGGATAAATAAAGAAATGTCAATGGTCCATGCTACCTTACCATCCTGAAATTTCTCCCCCACCATCCCACATGGATGCCTCAGATAAAATATAGCTCAGTGTATCCTGAATTAGGCTCAGTGATGTGTGTGTGTTCTGTTGTGAAAATTGTCTTTTTCTGAATTTCTGTGGCTTTATTTATTTATTTACTTACTTACTTATTTTTTGTAGAGATAGCTGGAGATAGGAATGTATATAGAATGCAGCAAATACCAAAACTATGTAGACATATCTGTATTCTATATTATCATTGTCTTAAAAATCAGAACTTGTTCTAGTTTCTTGGCATTCATGAAAGCATTCCTTTGGGATAATTGGATGTGATCTTTCTAAAGCCTTTTCTTAGCCCTGTGGAATGACCATTTATCTCCACAGTTTTCAACTGCATCTTTTTTGAATTAAACTCAGCACATTGTTTTCTTAACTGAAAGGTCAGACTTTCGATCTGATTATTTCACTAGAATTATCAGCCAATGACATCTCTATTTTTCTACAAATATTGATTTCTTTAATTTCTTTTTGTCTAAATATATCTCAGAGCTAATAACTTTTAAGGCAGTCTTTATTTTAATACCAGAATTGTGTTTTGATGTTTTTAAGGTATACTGGGAAGACTTTGCTGGTTCTCTATTTGTCTGCTGCCTATTTATTTCACAGATGGAATTCTCTGAATGCTTTTACCATAATAAACATTTATAAAGTATGCTTCCAAAGTATATTGTAAACAGGTCTAAATTTCTTAAAGATTTGTAGAAATGAAGGCAACTCAGAGGCAATTTCTGCACATTTTCAAGTATCTGGATATGGAACAAAGATGTTGTGTAGTGGTTTTTAAAAAACGTTGGCTGTTCTAATCGGGAGAGAATCTGAAAATTTACAGTGATGTACCAAATAATTCCAAGAATCCCTAATTGGTGCTCTATTGCTTAAGATTTCTCAGATTAGTAGTTTTGGGGATTGTTAGTAGTGCTACACAAAGATATGACTGTGGCCAAATAAACTTTAGGCTAAAAAAAATAAATAAAATGGGCTTCTGTTCTTAAGGAAGTTTCAGAAACTGTAACATTCTTCTGTTTTCTATGTTTCTCTAAGGGAGGCATCAAGTTCACAGCTTTTCTTAGGTATTTGACCTCGAAGAATCCTCTCTGTTCACAGAGCAATTTTGTGGACTTACATTCTATACGATGTACTTTAGAATAGGTGTAGCCCCCAAAATTGAGATGGACAAACTGACTTTTAACCCTTTTAAAGATCAGATGTGATCACTCACACATACTCCTCACAAATAGCCATGGACAGCTCACTTTCCTGAACTTCACAGAGGTTCTGAATCAAATTCCCAGGGATTTGTTGCTGACTTTGTTTCTTAGTCAACAATGGGAAGGAAATCAATCTCTTACAACATTGGACACTGGTAGCAATATCAGGAAAGCCTTACTTACTGGACTAGCACTCAGGAGGGTGGAATATAGAGGGGTCTTTGTGAATGAAGACTTCCTTTAATAGACTTGAAATTAACTAAGCATCTGTCAAGTGTAAGTGCTATGTAGGCACTGTGAAGTGGGTTAAAGTGTGGATAGAAAGTGGTCTTTTGTATCATCTCCTTCACAAGAGCCTACTGTTCTATAAAAGAAATTCTGGTTATATTTTTCATTACTGGGAAGATTTCCCTAACCATAGTCTCAATCCCTCGCTAGTACTTTCTTGTGTTAGTTAATTCATTAATTACAACTTAATTCAATGAATATGTATTACATGTCTAAGAAGTATTATTTACTGGAATGGGAAACTTTTTAAAAGAAGCAAGGATAGGTGTGCAGGAGAAAAACAGTTCTGTTCTAAACATCAAGGATGAGATGCTTCTTTAGATATTAAAGTGGAGATGTTGAGTTAGTCTGACAGAGGAGTCCATAGTTGAAGTAAAATTTGGGGCTGGGCATATATATTTGGGAGCCATCAGCATAAAGATGAGGTCCGAAGAATGGGACGGATGAAATAATCTAGATATGTAATGCAGATGCGAAAGGAAAGAGGTTTAAGGACAGATCTCTGAGGGCATACCAGCATTCAGAGCTCAGGAAGAGGAAATGGGTGTGGCAAAAGGGGCAGGAAGAGGTGACCAACATCTTGGAAGGAAGAATTAAGAGTATATTATGTTCTGGAAGTCAAGTGGAGACGATGTTTCAGGAAGGAGGGAAACATCATGTCAGGTGCTCTGGAGTCAAATAGGTGAGGTCTAAGTGCTTTCTATTGGATTTGGCAATGTTGGGGTCATTGAGAACCTTGAAAAGACAGTTTCTCTAAAGAGGTGCCCTCTCTATATTGCTAGTGGTGGATGATGTCATATAAATTGCTTTTCAAAGCGAGTAGCCTTAGTGGCTTCAGCCAAAGACTCAACCCTTGTTTCATGTAATTGGCTTTGAATCAAAAGCTACTTGTTTAGTCCATGTAGATATTTTCTTCCTTATTAGATATCTGTATGTAGATGGACTAGAGAGAAAATGAGTTTGTTTTTGTGGCTAGGATTTTTTTCCTTTAATCTTTTGATTTAAACTGCTTCATGTACCCAGAGGATATGCTGGATATGTGACAGAAAACTTCAAAGTAAACATTTGAAATGAAACCTTGGTACTGAATTTTTAAAAACTTGTTTTCTCATTTTAATGAGGTTTTTTCTTTGGTACCAATGCACCAATATTTCTTCCTAGGATACTTTTTAGTCAGAATTGTGGTAACAAAGTAAGCTTAATTTTGTATCCTATATGATTTTTTATATTGAGATGGATTCCCATTTCTTATTCTGGGTGTTGATTTTATAAAAATTGCAAGAAAGCAGGATAATATGGATGCTATCATGTCCATCCCTTAGTCTCTAGACAAGCCACAATTAAGAAATTAGAGTGAGCTAATTATACATCCTAATATTAAATATCCCCAAAACAGGGGATTAGAAATGTACTAGGAAATTATAATAGCTTTTCCTGACACATTCGAGTTTTTTCTAATAAATATTTTAATTCCAATTTCAACTGAACTGAGGTCACACTGAACGGTCAAAAATAGCTTCTTAATACCATTTGTATATTCTATATTTTTCCTAGCTCATATTTTAGTCTGTGTGTCAAGGTGGAGAAAATGAGTTATGTTGTTTCTCCCTTTCACTCTCTCTCATTTTTTCAAAAATAAGACAGTCTGACAATGAACTAAGCTTTTCAAGGTCAGCACATTATGTGCCTCTGTTTCTTCATTTGCAAAACAGGCAGAGAGTTTCCTCTTTGTCATGTCATCTGAATGTTATGAAGTCTGATTAGATTATTAGACTCATTAAGTAAACTCTGTGGCATTTGCCTCCTTGTACCAGGAGAAAGACATTTTGCTCTTTTGGTATTTGAAATCTGTGGAGGAAAGACAATTTGCTGTATTTGTTATTTGAATTCTGTGAGGAAGTTTATGCAAGCTCCATCTAGCTAACTTCAGGAGAATTTGGTATCAGGTACAAAGCTCGAGCCTGATGTAACCAAGTGAAAACCTCATATTGATACTAGCTTTTCCTCCAACTCCGTAATATGGTCATGGTACAGCCTTCGAGTAAACCCCTAACACAGTTCTCAAAGCTAAAGAAGCTGTGGCAAGGGGCACCTGGGTGGCTCAGAGGGTTAAGCCTCTGCCTTCAGCTCAGGTCATGATCTTGGCATCCTGGGATCCAGCCCCACATCGGGCTCTCTGCTCAATGGGGAGCCTGCTTCCCCCCCGCCCCCTCTTTCTCTGCCTGCCTCTGCCTACTTGTGATCTCTGTCTGTCAAATGAATAAACAAAATCTTTAAAAAAAAAAAGGAAGCTGTGGCAAAGTTGATCTAATACATTTTTTTTTTTTTTTTTGGCAGGGGGAGGTGTGAGGGGATAAACTGTGAGATTATGAGATAATTTGCAAAACAGCAGTGCCTGACAGGATAATCAAATAGGCTGATTTTGGACACATACATTTTCAACCTAAGTGGTTTCTAGTTTTGATTGTAAACATGACTTTAAAGGAGGGGTAGAATTTTGTCATTTCATATCCTGTAGATGGCAATGTTGCACTTGAAAAATAAACAGATAAATGCATAAAGAAAGTCTGTTTCCCAGATGCAGCATTGCTTAATAACCAGTGAACAAGAGCTATAATGCCATTTCAAGGTATGCTGTTTGGGAAATATATTTGAGATGTAGAATACATATGGAATAGATAAATATTGATAAGTGCCAGCATTTACATTTAAAATTGTGATGGTTTTAGAGAATGTTTTGTTTAGCTGTGTACTTTCCTCTAAGTAGTCTCATTTAACAAAAAAATAATGCATTATTTCAGGTCTCATACTTAAATTTGCTTTCACATTGCTGAAAGATGAACATTGTCATTACTAAAACCTACAGATTTAAAAAAATGTACACTATTTAGTGATCCACCATAGAACCAGGAAGAGGAGGAACCAGGGATAAACATACTTTGGCTCTCTCATTGGTGTCCAAGGACATTATTGCTTTCTCTGCCTTTGAGCCCTGAGGGACCTGGGATTGATGTATGAGGGGAGAGCTTCCTCACGCAGCTCACTTTGTTATTCTCATTCAGTGGGTTGATTTTAAAAACAGACCAGAGAGCCATATGAGAAAGCTTCATTTAAAATACAAAGCCTCCATAAGGCAGATAGGCTAACTCACTTGCTTTGAAATTAAGATGAAAAATTCAAATGTATGTAAAGGTATACTGCAAACAAATAGCAGGAAAATGTAAACTGAAACTGGCAACTCTAGAAACCTAGTAGCTTGACATTTGGACCCAAACCTGCCTCTTACTGAAGGCACATGAAGAAATAGAATCATGGTTTTGTTCTGGATCATTTTCCTCCTTAACCGTGAAGTACCTGCCACTGTTATTACTGCTAAGAGTAAAAATTTCTTGGTAAATTTTATCCAGACAAAGATAAAAATGGGGAACAACAACAATGTAATGGGATTGTGGAAAGAATTTGAAAGTGTGATTTAAAAATTTTGGTATAGTATCAGAATGAGAATGATCTTTCTTAGGAATAGAACATAAGCTAGCCTTATCCCCCCTCCCCCCCAAACACATCTTTGGTTACTGAATCTTAATTTTACGTATTAGAAACTTCTGGTCATGTTCCATGTCGATGTGTATTTATGCGATGGCTTCCCTTCTTTTACAAATTCTTTGACAGCAGGAGAGGAAGAGCTGTGGAGAGCACAGGTGTGCATGGGGGACAGCCCTGAGGTGCCACCTGGCTGTGCCTGCCTCAGCCTGTGACTTGCTGAAAGTCACTTGATTGTAATAAACTTCAATTTTAATTGATGAAGTAGTAAAAACATCTGTACTCATCATTTAGGTATTTTGGCTCATAAGTATTCAATAAATGATGGCTTTTACAACTTTTTCCTCTGAGAAAGGAAATTTTCTCTGATCGTTTATCTCCTTTTAGCAAAAGAAAAATTACATAGTAAGTAGTCAATAAATGCTTACTAAAATGAGTAGCTGAAAGAGTGAATTAATTATTAAAGAAAGTTTGTTCAGTGGCACTCATATCAGAAAATTTTCTCCCACTTCTCTAGACTTGAACATAAAACAGAATAACCATGTCTCAAGGGTCTGTGCTTAAATCATACAAAATAGAAGAAGCAAAGCAAAAGAAGGTAAATATATTTAAAAATGTATTATGACATGTCAAGTGTAATCATAGAATTTTTCCTGTTGAGGAGAATTTCTAGTGAAGTTCATACTGGGCTCTGAACTCTTCAGTTTATGAGTGGGAGTCCATTCTAACTCTTGCATCATGACCTGGGAAATAAGCAAGCTCTCCAGCTCAATATCAAAGGAAAGGTTAATAATTTGTTTGTTTGCTTATTGTATTATAAGTTTTCTATTTTAAACAAAGAGGCTACAGGGGTTCTGTTTTATATACTAAGTTTAGAGAGCTTTATAGAGTACATAGACACCCCTGCTAAAGTGTCCCTAAGCTAGATATTTGGGTCTAATAAGATTTCAAAGGATGCAAATCTTTGTAAATTAGTTTTTACTATGAAGTGAATGCTTCAGCTAATGATCACAAATAAATCTAATCCTATAAAGCTCGTGGACCAGCTGAGAAGTCTGTGATTAAAAAATTGGATTCCAGATATAAACTCCTCTTCTTTTCCTGTGTTCAGTGTATTTTGTGAAACGGTCTGGCAATAAAGAGTAATGCATTCGAATGACTTGGTTTTCAGGAAATAAATGGAGAACAAGGCTTCTACCTTTGAAATAACACACTCTCTCATGTACATGCCTAATAACTAGAATCTATTAATTTTTATCAATAAAGAATATTGAGTGTCTCTAATATGAGACAATGTTTACCAGATCACTGGTATTACATTAAATAACTATCATGGTTGATCTCTCCATGGTTGCCCCACCCTGCCAGGCAAATACTGTTACTATCAACCCTTATTTTAAAGAGAAATAGATTGCCAGAGAGATTGAATAAGTAATTTTCTGTTTCTAGCCGGGAAGTGATATGCTTGGGTCATGAACACAGGCAGTCTGAACATAGTCATAATCTAGAGACTGGACTCTTTAACGCTAGACCATCCTGCCCTTCTAGCAAACATCATTATGTGAAACTCTTGTCAAAGCTCTAGCTGAGAGAGACCTTGAACAGAAGCAGCAGAGGTCTGTGTTTCTTCTCCGGGGTGTGTTTGTCTCTCTGGTTATATTTCTTATAGCTCTCTAGTTCTATGTTCCTTAGTTTTGGGACATATTGTGTTTCTTCAGAGGTTATATTATGGTATAGAATAAATATGACATACCTCCAGAATGAGTTATTTTATTTCACTGTAGTGGGACACAACCAAGCGTTTGTGGCATGAAATTATTTCTAGTGGAAATAATTGAAAAACACTTATAATTTAAAAAGTTCTCATCTAATTCTCTATCTTCATATAAGCTTGAAGACTAAAAGGTTACATAGCTTAGCTCTATTCCTCTGGTTCTCTTTAACATTTTTTATTATTGAACTCTCTTTAAATAGTACATGCTATTTTCATAGGTGGTCTATGATTGATATATATATATCAATCATAGACCATATATATATATATATATATAGGGAATTTTTCTGTGGCATTATAAACAACAGCATCTGCTGTGGAGGTCTTTGTTCATTACCTTGTTCAGGGTTCCTTGTAAAAAGTCCTTGTGACAAATTCTGCCAAGAGCTGGGAACTTTCCTAGTGAGTTCATTTTCTCCTGGATGATGAGAGCATGCAGATCATTGCATTGTCCTTTGACCTGGATCGCTAGGAACTTAGAATTAAGGTTTGGAATCACTTGTTATATTTCTCCGCAGTCAAGATGTCATATAATTTTTCTCCTTAGTTCTCCTGCTATAGTTTTAAAAAATCTTTTATCATGAGCTCATAGTCTTGGGTTTATTTATAGCTTTTATTCCAAATTGCCCTAAATCCCTTATGGAAATGAAAAGGGTACAGAAGCGGTGAGCAAGAAATACATGTAGAAAGCAACCTTGTGAGATATACATTTGTTTTTCCAGCTCATGTAGGTAAATCTTCATCAATAGAGTAAACAATATAATAAAATTCCATTTTATGACTGACAACTTCTTTTTTTTTTTGCTATTTTTGTAATTTTTTTGTTTTTGATGCATGGATATTATGGCTATAAAATGACCTTCCACAAACCAGACTTTAAAATAAAGACAAATATTTTTTAAGGCCTATTAAGGTCTATTAAGATTTTGATTGGTGTTTGATTATAACCATGTAGATGATACTGAATGTTTGGACAGAATAAGTATTAACTAGATATATTAATCCTGAGTATATTTTAAAGCTATGATAAAAGGAAGAGAGATTGAGTATTTTGTGTTCTTTACTGATTGTGAAGACCATGTCTCAACCTGTTAAATGTTCTCTTTCTTGAGAATAAAGTATCCATAACTCTAGGGGGGGTAACCTAGCTTTCTTCATATCTTCCTTAATTAAAATTTGCATTTTCTCACTGACATTATAGAAAACATGGCATTTTTACAATGGTATGCAGATCTTTTTTTCCTACAAGTATGTGTGATATAATTGGTAAGGGGCAAAGATAAGGGACAAATCTTTTTGCCTTTAAGCCAACTTACATTCTGAACTCCTCATGATTTGGTTATTTTTCATTTATTTATCTGAAATAATGTTTTCCTACCTGTTGATCAAATTGTGTAAGTGCACATTGTTTAGAAAGAAGTTATAAATATGCAAAGTGAGGTAATTCCAAATGGTAAAACAGAAACCAGTTCTAAATTATGACCAATTATGACATTGGAGGATGTTTGAAATAAGTTGGAATTTATCTGTGTCATCAGTGCTTCATGAAACTGACTCATTTCATTAGTAGAAATATCTATCCAGAAAGTCAATAAAGAGTGCTGAGAGCATTTGCGAAATGCCATTGACTTTTACAATTGCAAGAAATCCATCTCCCTAAACATAAATTGTGCTATGTCTCTGTGTCTTCCAATAAACATCTCCCCATCAAATAATTTCAATGTCAGTAAATAGAATGGAACATGAAAATCCTTGTGTCTATTCTTCCTTTCAGAACAAAAACTCTGACCTTGTCACATTTATAGAAAGTTAATATACCTGAAAAAATTCAGTACAGCTCTTTTGGAGAGAACTATAGCTTTAATTTACATTTTGGAAACTATTGCAAAGGTAATTTGACGTCTTTATTTTAGAAATTATATTAATAATTGCAGGAACACATGTGAATAGAGTAATCTTTTTCAATCAAATTCTTATGCTTTTATGGAATGCCTATTTTGTCTTTAATGGATTGGAACCACTTTCCTCTTTCTGAAGAGGACATTATGCTTTTGTTAGATTGTGACCCCCCCCCCCCCAGTTATTTCTTCCTCTCCTAAGTGCCAGAAATGACCTGAAAAGAGAAAACAGAGCACAATGATGCCATTTTCTCTGAATATATTGTCTAGAACATTTTTGTCATATGGTTTTTGTTATTATCTTTACTTAAGGCAGTATTCTTTTATTTTCATTATGTATTTATTTCTTTCAGTGCATTTGGAAAATGGAGATATTATTTTCTTTATTGTATGGAGAGGAGAGGTGAAATTATGGAAAGAAGTCATTAGAATTGTCTCTTACTACCTCAAAGGATAGAAGCAGAACACATGGATGAAATCTTCAGGGGATCATTGATTCTTTGTAAGGAAAGATTTTGGATTTGACTGTCTTGGCATTTCCAGTCCCTGAGAGAACGTAGTAAAGGGAAATATAGTATCAGACTGGTGTATTGAATATTGTACTCCTGTGTCTAGAAGACCTCTTTAATAATTCATGTTGCAGCTAATTCCTATTTTATTCACAGATTAGCTTGAATTTCATCCCCACTGGGGATTTTTTCTTAGAATGGCTCATCTCTCACCCACAGTAATATCTCTGTGCTTCAAGATCACAGATGCTTGTCTCTATCATAACACATATTATTCTCCATTGTTATTGTTAAATTACTTGCTGGAACCTGTGGCTGGTCTTAATTGGTTTAAGAGTAGGAATCATCACTTACTTGTTTTTGCATCTGTAGTACCCGGCACATATCATGGTAATAATAAAATTGAATGAATGGAAAATCTTGGACTCTTTCAAATACATGATTTGGAAGGACATTTGAAAGTAATCTATTTGTTGTGTTTTACCTTTTTTTTTGTTTCATTGTACCTTCTACAAACTCATACAAAGTGTAATGTTATATGGTGTAACATATGTGTGAAGTTGCTCTAAAAAACAATTTATTTGATAATCCCTTATTTTTTTAAAGATTTATTTATTTATTTATTTTTGAGAGAACAGAACTTGTGTGAGCTGGGGAATCGGCAGAAGAGGAAGGAGAAAAAGAGAATCTCAGACTCCTTGCTGAGTGCAGAGCCAGACATATGGGGCATATGTGGGGGTGTTGAGGTGGGCTGGTGGGCTGGGGTTTGGAAGGGCTCTATTTCAAGACCTTGAGATCATTACCTGAGCTGAAATCAAGAGTTGACACTTAACAGACTGAGCTACCCAAGTGCCCCTTGATAATCCCTTACTGATTATTGGTGTTATCTCTTAGGATCACAGGAAATACTTTGCAAGTTTATTGTTATTGTTGAAAGTCATTGGATATCAATTTCTACATCCATTTTATCTTATAGGACCAAATATTTGAGTGATAGTAATATATATATATATATATGTATTTGCTTTTCTGTTTCCACTGAAGTTATAGATGACAGCTATACAATTGACTGAGATAGAACTAAAAAAAGAAAATGTCAAGTGTTATTGAGGATATGGAACAAGTGAAATACTCGGGCACTGTCGATGGAAGTGCAAATTGTTATGAAATATTTTAGAAGCCTATTTGTTACTATTTCTAAAGCTAAATACATACATGACCTATGATCCAGCAACGACACTGCTAGGTGTATGACACATTGAAAGGAATACATATATTTATCAAAATATACACATAAGAATGTTTCTAGCAGCACTGTTTGTAAGCGCTCTAAGTTAGAAATACTCCAAATGCCCTCAACAATAGAGTAGCTGACGGTTGTATATAAATACAGTGAAATGCCTATACAACAATTAAAATGAATGAACTGTGGCTACTTGCAATGACACAGATGAATCTCACATACACAACAATACTGATGTTGAGTGAAGGTATTCAGAACCAAAATAGTACATATTATAGGATTCCACTTATACAAGTTTCAAACACTAACAAAACAAATCTATGATGATAAAAGCCCAGAAACTTAGGAGAGGGAAGATAGTGATAAAAAAAAGGGAACATAAGAAGTGCCCTTCGGAGTTGCCATTGTTCTATTTTATCATTTGTGTGGTGGCTATCCAGGTGTGTCCAATTTGTGACAAGGTTTAGAATGATGCATATATTATCTGAGCACTGTTCTCTATTATAACTCACTGAGAACTTAAGGATGAAATGAAGTCAGAATAAAAAGTCTAAGTAATGATTTGGCAGTCAGTAGATAATATAAATGGATATTTTCTGTCTTAAAGAAAAGTTTCATGATCTACCATTAAATGTTTAGAATTTGGGTAGCCGAGCTTTCCTGAACCTTCAGGCTTTTGTTATTATTGCCATTTCATTGACTAGGAAATAGATACACACAAAACCCTTGGACAGTAGTGCTAAAAACAAAACAAAGGCCCCCAAAGGGTCACTTGTACTACTAAGCCCCAGTTAATTACAGTCTCAGCTCTCCCAGGAATGAATCTTAAACCAGTGAATCAAGAATCACCTGGTCAGCACTAGTTAGTGATCTTCCCCATAGATCCCTGACATACCCTAAAGGAAAGTAACCTTGTAATTATCAACCTGGTATTTCCCTTAGAATAACTTCTTTTTTGCTCCTCCCTTCGGCCTGTAAAAGTTCATTTTCCTAGTCCTTATGGATCCTTTTTATTTGCTAGATTGGATGCTTCCTGATTCATGAATCCTTGAATAAAACCAGTAAGATCTTTAAAATTTACTGAGTTGGATTGTGTAACAGTAGTGATAAAGCCCCCTTTCCTGTCACACACACAAAAGTTAAGTAAAAGAAAGAGTAGACATGTATCTTGTTGTATTATCAGATAATTTCTGATCTTTCTGACCCATCATTTCTTCAGAAATTCTTCAAGCTGCTACACAAGCTGATCATGAGGCGATGATAATAAAATGGCTCTTTCACGTGGAAAACCATTGAGCTTTGTGTACTTGCAAATTGATTTGTATTTTTTAATAATGTGCATACTACTTATAGCATTTCTTTTTTAAAAACAAGAAATTATTCCTAGTTAGAGAGAACAAATGCATGCTATTTTTCCTGAAAGTTAAATTTCTGTGTTCATGTTTTATGGACAAGTAGCTGCTGAGAAAACAATTAAGGTTGTAGAAGACTGACCACCTGTAGAGAAACTTGTAACATTTGTACTTATTAGCTACAAAAAGAGAAAAAGGTCATAAATCTGTTACTTCCTTGTTTGTCAGAGTCTAGGGAAAGGAGTGCTTTCATTAGCCTATTTGTCAGGCAGGTGTGAAATGAGGCAGAAAACACTAATATAGAACAATTAGGAGCAATCCAAAATATGAAGTTTTGACAGGAACTTAGGTGGCCTCTAACTAGGTGAAGGTTTGAACAGCAACTTCTGACCAAGAAAACAAAAAAAGGAAGTTAGGGGAAATTATGAAAGTGGTAATGTGAAAAATGATGATATCATCTTTGCAGTTCAGCTTGGCCTTTGAGATGCCCCATTTTGTATGGTTTAAATTTAGAAGGTCATTTAAACACAGTTAGTTGCCTCTATTAAAGTGGAGAGCCAACAAGTTTGTTCACTGCTTGGTGCACTTTGGGCTTCAGAAGTGAAACAGAGAATTTAGTTCTTAGAACTGGCCTGATCGGCAGAAGTCATAAATGCTTCCAAATGTTACAACACCAGACAATAAAAATCTCACCACATGACCGGATAAATATTATTGAGGAATGTGAGGTAGAAGTACTTAGCATTATAGTAGTTTGTAAAGAGAGAAAGAAAAACAAAAATTACCATTATAGATTCAGACTTCTACACAGTGTTATATTAAATATACATCATATTAGTATTTCTTTTTTTTTTTTTAAGATTTCATTTATTTATTTGACAGAGATCACAAGTAGGCAGAGAGAGAGAGAGAGGGAGAAGCAGGCTCCTCGCCAAGTGGAGAACCTGATGCGGGCCTCTATCCCAGGACCCTGAGATCATGACCTGAGCCAAAGGCAGAGGCTTAACACACTGAGCCACCCAGGCGCCCCATATTAGTATTTCTTTCTTTTTTTTTTTTAAGATTTTATTTATTTATTTGTCAGAGAGAGAGGGAGAGAGAGTGAATGAGCACAGGCAGAGTGGCCCAGGCAGAGTGGCAGGCAGAGACAGAGGGAGAAGCAGGCTCCCTGTCGAGCAAGGAGCCCGATGTGGGACTCGATCCCAGGATGCTGGGATCATGACCTGAGCCAAAGGCAACCGCTTAACCAACCGAGCCACCCAGGCATCCCCCATTTTAGTATTTCTTAAAAAATATTCTCTGTTCAACTTAAGTCAAATTGTTGGAACTATTATGCCAATGAATATTGTTTCAGTTACTTGACCCTTGACTGGAAGTTACATGCTCAGCTGTGTTGGTTGGCAGTACAGTGATTTATATATTTGCCTGTATTAAGGACAATTAGGATGCCCAATGTACATTAAATATATTTAATGTTTTCAGAAAAATCCTGAGTGGTTGGCCATATGGGGATTTCCAAAATTAGTTTTAGGAAAATGTCAGCTGAATAGAGACCACTTTCTATTACCTCTGATAATGAGGATTTGGTATAATATAAAAGTAATATTCATGTTTTAGTCTATGGTTTCGGCCTCTTTACTAATATGCCCCCCTTTTTTTTTAAGATTTTATTTATTTGACAGAGATACAGCCAGAGAGGGAACACAAGCAGGGGGAGTGGAGAGGAAGAAGCAGGCTTCTCATGGAGCAAGGAGCCCCATGTGGGGCTTGATCCCAGGATCCTGGGATCATGACCTGAGCCGAAGGCAGATGCTTAGCAACTGAGCCACCCAGGTGCCCCACTAATATGTTTTTACTACAGACACTAGTGAGTGACAGATGTGGTTGACTAGTCTTCTTCTTCTTTCTATTCTCTAAGGTGCAATTAAATAGCCTGAAGCAGAACAATCAAAAGGTCTGGAAAATACACACACCAGGTAATCAGTTTTTGAAAAATTGGGAGTTAATAGTACTTAGCTCTGTTGTTAGTCAAGAATTCCCCAAGCAGCTTTCTCAGAATGACTCTGAAAAAAGGGACACCTAATAATAGCATAATTTTCAGTATTGGTATCATCAACCCAGTCTAAAATTTGCCTGTAGTTTTTCAAATACTGTTTTAAATGAAGGTATGAGGAAGGCATGCAGTTTTGTACATTGTGTTATTTGGGGGCCCTGGTGAAATTCTGATATTCCAAGCCAACTTTCTTACTCAAGTATTACAACTCTAGGTCCATCACTATTAATGGGTCTTTCTTTGGGTAGCAATCCTCTTTAGAATTTCATTCCTTCATTCCACCCCCTCCTTCTTCTCTCTTTCCTTCCCTCCTTTCCATTTTTCCTTCACTCTCTCCTTTCCTTAACACATGGTCATGGCACACTTGATATGCATCATTTGCTGCTGCTTATGGCTTATGAGGATGAATGAAAACAAAAATTGTGATGTGATACGGAACACTACTTTCTGAGACAAAAATATAAATGTATATTACGAGGTAGTATGGATAGTTCAAACATAGAGGGATGTTTGGTGTATTTGGAGGAGGAGTCAGGAAACACATATTAGGAGTGGGGCTGGAAGATCACTCCAGGCAAAGAAGATAGCAAGAACAAGAGCAGAGTCTTGAGAAATTGCAGAGCCTATAGGAGAAGTAACAGATTTTCTGATGTCTCTGGAACAGAAAATTCAAGGTAAGAGTGTGGTAAAGAATGAGGTGGGATGAGGAGGTAAGAGGTTTGTAATTCATGCTAATGAAATTAGGATTTTTCTTATAGATTTCAGGGACTCACTGAAATTTTATAAATAGGGTAAGAATATGATTTAAGTGGGGTAAGAACCTTTGCATTTTAGAGAAGCATTCTGACGGTATTGTGGAGACTATAACCAAGACAAAAATGGTGGCTGGATTGTGGCTAAGAAGTTGATGGGTCAGGCAGGTCCTCACATACTCTAACATAGGGCCATGGGAGTGAGGATAGGTGATTGATGATGGCTTCAAGGCATATTTAGAAGGTCATCTGAAAAATACTTAGTGACAGAGTGAGTATGGAATGAGAAAGAAGCAAAGGCCTATATCCATGTTTTGGTGCAGACTCTAATGTCACCAAATATGTTAAAATAAAAGGAGGGCAGTTTAAAGATAATATTGAACTAGGATGTGCACATGATCATGTCAAGTGACATTTAGGATAAACCAATGGAATAGTTTAGCAGAGAAGTAGTTTTATAAGCCTGTACTTTTAGGGGGATATTTGTACAGAACATATATTTATGCTTCAGTTGAAACTATGAGAGTGGGTAAAATTTCCCAGGGACTGAAAAATTGTGGTGACAGGAGACAAAAATCCAGGAGTCTCCTAAATACCAACTTAAACAGTGAGTAGAAGAAGAACTACACAAGAAAACAAAAGGCAGGTACAGAGGAATCAGATAAAAGACACCGAGGAACTAGTTCTAAAAAATTAAGAGAAAGGGCATCAAGAGAACAGAGAGCCCCAAAGATCAAACTTCATGCCATCAAGAATTGCAGAAAGTTCTATTAGTCATTTTACAAGGGATATTTGTTCAGGACAATAGCTTCTGAGCAAACAGACTTCTGAGCATATTGGTTTCTGCTCTGTTATAACATCAAGAAATTCTAGAAGAATAAATAGGAAAGGTAGGACTGGCCATATCAAACCCAAACGAGATTTAGGACTTTAATTTTGGAGTTCGTCCACACTCCACTCTTAGAAGTGCCTTCCTTGAAGACTCTTTTCCTCAGAAAAGTCAGGCGCAAGGCAGGGTTTAAAAAAATTATAAGGTCCCATTCACTCTTATCCTATGGTGTCTCATCTTTCAGTTAATGAAGAAATATGTATCCAAGAAAAATCAGGAAAAGTAGAAGAGGAAAAACTTCAGATTCTTCTCAAGGCTCAGGGCTTTCTAAGCCTTACTCTAGGTCTTCTATTGAAGACGTGAACTTGAGGCAATTCTAGATAATCTTTACTTTTTTTTTTGAGAGAGAGAGAGAGAAAGAGAATTCAAACTAAATTTAATATCTGAAGTAGACTCTGTGATCCAATGCTCTAGACCTAGATCCACTGAAGCAGGAGTATCCCTTAAAGATCAGCATCTTTTTCTCAAGAAAAGAGCTTGAAATCTATTCATTGGAATTTGTAATTATTTGGCTGTTCTAGAGGGTTTTTTTTTTAATTTTTATTTTAGACCAGTTTTAGAATTGCAGAACTACATGTGAAGATAGGATAGGAAGTTTATTAACTAAAGTCCATACTTAATTCAGATTTCCTCAGTTTTTCCTTAATGTTCTTTTTCTGTTCCAAGATCCTCCCTATGGTACACCATTGCATTTATTTGTCAGGGATCTTTAGCTCCCCTTGGCTATGATAGTTATGCAGAATTTCCTTTATTTTGATGACCTTGGGAGTTTGAGAGATATTATTGGTAATGTCTTTTGTAGGGTGCCCCACAGTTGGGATTTGATTGACATTTTTATAACAAATATTGACATTGTTAGGCTAAGGATATATTTTCATGAGGAAACCACAGTTGTAAAGTGTCATTCCCATGATAGTTCATCAATATGGCTTATCACTGTTGATGTTAACCATGGTCACCTGGCTTGCAGTAATGTCTTTCAGATTTTTCTACTGTAAAGTAACATATATTATACTGTGTTGCATGATGTACTATATTCTTTGGAAGAAAGCTACTATGTGCAATAGTCCACAGTTAAAGGATAAAGAATTATGTTCCACTGCCCTAAAGATACTCTATACACATCATTTGAAATTCTTTGGCACTGGAGATTATTTATTTCATTGATTTATATTGGTATGAACTCATGGGTAGTATTTTATATTTTGGGTTATAAATTAATACTATTTTACTATTATTATTGTTATCATTATTATTTTTGCTCAAGCTCTTCTACCTTTGGCTATTGGGAAGTCCTTCAGTTGGTTCCTATATCCATTTGACATTATTCTCCATTGTTGTGTTTTTGTTTCTTTGAGTACTTTCTTACTTCCTGACACTGCAAGATGCTTTAGGCTCATCTTGTGTAATTTCTGCCCTAATCCTAGAAACAGCCATTTTTCTAAGGGGCCTGGGTTTCTCTTATTTGAGAATGAAATTAGAAACTAAGATTTGGGTGCTAGGTCTGCTCTTTGCTATTGGGGTCTTATTCCTCCTAGGCCCTTTTAACAAACAGAACAAGGAGATCTATGCATATATACTAAAGTATATATGTCTAGAAATATTTCTATATGTAACCATCTTCATATTTACCTAAATATTAGTTCATACTGATGTCCCCAACTCTAATTTACCATATGGATCATTGAAGCCTCTTCCCCTTGCTTATCTGTGAGGTCCCACTTCATGATCCACCAGGCTCTCACCATCCATTTACATAAATGTACAATCTCAGTATAACTGTCTTGTCATTTTGAAATTGTTAATCTGTATCTCCATAGGAAATAATTTTATCAACTTGAATACAACAGTTCCCTTTGCCTTTATTCTTATTAACATTATATAGGTCAGCACTTTTTATTACTCTACCCTCTTCAGTGAGATTGGTTTCATCTTGTGACCCTGTCTTCCTAAATGAATTTTTAAAAACTTTGCAAATATTAATATTGGCTCTTTGTGGTATGAAACTCTCTGGGTTTTCACAAATGCTTAATGTCTTATATTGAACATTATAGTATCATAGACATAATTATACCACTCTAAGAAAAACCCTGTGCTTCACTTATTCAAACCACCCTAACCCCCCCAAATACCTGGCAGAAAGTGATCTGTTTACTGTCTCTAGAGTTTTGCTTTTTTCAGAATATCCTAAAATTTAAATCATATACTATGTAGATTTTTAATACTAACTTGTTTCACTTAGCAATATGAGCTGAAGATTTACCTATGTATTTTTTATGAATTGATAGCTCATTTCTTTTTATTGCTGAGTAATTTCACATTTTATGGATACACTACACTTTATTCATTCATCTATTAAAGGACATCTTGGGTCCAGAGAGGCTGCATAGGGCTCTCTGCTCAGCAGAGAGCCTGCTTCCCTTCCTCTCTCTCTCTCCTGGCCTCTCTGCCTACCTGTGATCTCTGTCTGCCAAATAGATACATAAAACCTTTAAAAAAAAAAGATTTCAAATCAGTTGATAAATTACCTGAGCAGTACAATTGCTAGCTCATATGGTAAGACTATATTGAATTTTATAAGGAATTATAAAAACTATCCTCCAAAGTAGCTACAACATTTTGCATTTTCACTAACAATGAATTAGAGTTCCTATTACTCTACATCTGTGCCAGCAATTGGGACTATCAGTCATTAGAATTTAGTCATTCTAGTAGTTGTGCAATAATATCTCATTTTGTTTTAACTTACTGTTCTCTAATGAAACGTTAGTGTGTGCTTATTGCTATCTGTATATCTTCTTTGGCTAGGTCCTTATTCAGATCTTCTGCCTATATCTTTAAATTGGGTTATTTTTTTTTCCTCTAACTTTTTATTTAGTTTCACGTGTAGAATTTAGTGATTTGTTACTTACGTACAATGCCTGGTCCTCATCACAAGTGCACTCCCTAATAACCATCACCTGTTTAACTCATTACCTACCCTCCACCCCCCTGCCTACCTCCCTTCTGGTAACCATCAGTTTGCTCTGTATAATTAAGAGTTTGTTTCTTTGTTTGCCTCTCTCTCTGTCTCTTTTGTTGTTGTTTTCTGTTTTTTGTTGTTGTTGTTAGGAATTCTTTATATGTTTTGAATATAAGCCCTATATCATAGATAAGTTTTGGAAATAATTTCTCTGAGTCAGTGGCTTCTCTTCATTCTCTTGGCAATGCCTTTCACAGAGATGTTTTTGATTTTAATAAACTCAAACTTACCAGTATTTCCTTTCATGGATCATGTTAATGGTTTTATTTAATATCTCATTACAAAGTCATGCAGTTTTTTTCTGTTTTCTTCAATAAATTTTGTAACTTTGAGTTTTACATTAAGGTATAGGATCCATTTTAATTTAATTTCTTGGAAGGTATAAGGTCTGTGCCTGGATTTCTTTCTTTTTTTTTTTTTTCAATTTAATTTTATTTTTTCAGTGTTCCAAGGTTCATTGTTTATGCACCACTCAGTGCTCCATGCAATACGTGCCCTCCTTAATACCCACCGCTAGGCTCACCCAACCCCACACTCCCTCGCCTCCAAAACCCTCAACTTGTTTCTCAGAGTCCACAGTCTCTCATGGTTCATCTCCCCCTCATTTTCTCCCAACTCACTTCTCTTCTCCTCCCAATGTCCTCCGTGTTATTCTTTATGCTCCACAAGTAAGTGAAAACCATATGATAATTGACTTTCTCTGCTTGACTTATTTCACTCAGCATAATCTCCTCCAGTCGTCCATGTTGATGTAAAAGTTGGGTATTCATCCTTTCTGATGGAGGCATAATATTCCATTGTATATATGGACTGTATCTTCTTTATCCATTTGTCTGTTATTTCTGCACTTTTTTTTTCAAGGTGATCCTTTCTCCATTGAGTTGTCTTTGCTCCTTTGTAAAAAATCAGCTGACTATATTTGTGTGGACCTATTTCTGGCCTGTCTGTTCTGCTCCATTGAACTATGTATCTATTTTTTTGCTAATATCACACTGTCTTGATTACTTTAGCCTTAGTAAGCCTTGAAATTTGATAGTGTGAATTGTCTAGGCTTGTTCTTCATGGTTGTGTTGAATATTCTAGGTATTTTGCTTTTCTAAATAAACTTTAGAATCAATTTGTTGATTTCTACAAAATAGTCTCTTGGATATTTTTTGGGGGGGGAGGTTACCAATTATTTTGTTTTTTTAAAATTCCAGTATAACTAATATACAGTGTTATATTAGTTTCAGGTGTACAGTAATGATTCAAGAATTTTATATATTACTCACTTGCTGGGTTTTTGATGGGGATTGCATTGAAATATATAGATCAATTTGGGTTGGACTGACATCTTTATAATACTGGCTCTTCTAATCCATAAACATGGAATATCTTTCCACTATTTAGATCTTCTTGAATAGTTTTCACCAGAATTTTGTAGTTTTGCACATATAGTTCTTATAATATTTTGTTAAATTTACATCTGACTTCACTTTTTTGGGTGCCATTGTAAATGATCATTCTTTTAAATTTTAAATTTCAAATTTCAAATATTCATTGCTGATTGAAGTTAGGCAAAATAATGGCTCCCTTGCATTGCAAACTCAACTTTCAAGATGTGATTAAGAATCTTGAAATGAGGAAATTTTCCCAGATTATGTGGATGGGTTCAGTGTAATCATTAAGATCCTTTGACTCATGCATTATGTAGGAATATGTTTCTTAATCTCTATATTTTGGGATTTTCCAGCTATTTATTTGTTATTGATTCCTGCTTTAATCCCACTGTGGCTTGAGAACAGACATTGTATGACTTATTTTCTTTTAAATTTGTTAAGGCATGTTTTATGGCCCAGAATCTGGTTTATCTTGGTAAATGTTCCATTTGAGTTTCAGAGAAATGTGTATTCTGCTGTTGTTGGGTGAAGTAGTCTATAGATGTTCATTATATCTAGTTGATTGATGGTGTTGTTGAATTCAGCTATGTCCTTGCTGATTTTCTGCCTGCTGGATCTATTTCTGATAGAGTAGTGTTGACGTTTCTAACTATGATAGTGGCTTTATCTATTTCTCCTTGAAGTTCTATCAGCTTTTGCCACAAGTGGTTTGATGCTCTGTTGTTAGGTGTATACATGGTAAGGATTGTTATGTCTTCTTATGAAATTAACCTTCTTATCATTATATACCTTATATGCCTTTCTTTATCCTTGATAACTCTCCTTGCTTTGAAGTTTGTTCTGAAATTACTATACCTACTACTGATTTATTTTTTTTAGATTTTTTAAATTTATTTATTCAACAGAGAAAGAGAGAGATCACAAGTAGGCAGAGAAAGCAGGCAGAGAGAGAGAGAGGAGGAAACAGACTCCCTGCTGTGCAGAAAGCCTGATGCTAGGCTCAATCCCAGGACCCCGAGATCATGACCTGAGCCGAAGGCAGAGGCTTAACCCACTGAGCCACCCAGGCATCCCTACTGTTTTCTTTTAATTAGCATTAGCATGGTATATATTTCTCCATCCACTTATTTAATGTATATGTGTTTTCATATTTAAAGTGAGTTTCTTACAGATAATATATAGTTAAGTCTTGTTTTCTGATCCACTCTGATGATCTGTGCCTTTTAACTGGTGCAGCTAGAAATCTCTGCCCTAGAAGTCCAAACTAAAGTATACTTTGGGTGGGGGTAAAGGATGGTCAAACTAGAATTTCAGGATTTTGGTACCAAGAAATCAGGGGTTAAGATCCAGGGATTCTGTAAATTTCCGGGGAAGGGTACACAAATGCATATTTATTTTTGGCAATCTCAAACTGAAATTTAGTAGTTTTTTCAATTATAAATATAAGCAACAAAGCACAACAGAGCTGGCAGTACCTGTGGCATTGCTACTAGGAGAACTCATACATATTTTTATATCACATTTGTAGTTTTTACCAATAATCACAATATCGTTTATTCTCAACACTGAAAAGTATACCTCATTAGTAGGTATACTAACTTGCCCTTACTGTTTATTGTACCAATGAAGAAGCACATATGTAACTATATCACAAATTTGTTTTGAAGTGATTTTTACCAACTACATTTAGATGTAATTAGTTTCCTTTTTAATTCCCTATTTTTATTGTATAAAAAAATTATTCCGAGGAAGTATGATAGGCAGAACAATGACCTCCAAAGGCGTCCACATCATAAGGCTTAATGAATTTGTTATATAACATGACAAAAGGGACTTTGTAGGTATGTGAGGTTAAAAACATGGAAGTGGGGAGATTATTCCAGATTATTCAAGTGGGTCACATTTAATCATATAAGTCCCTGAAATTGGGAGAGAAAGGAAGAGTATTGTCTCAGAGAGCTGAGACATGAGGACTGGAACTACAGTTGCTGGCATTGAAAAAGGAGGAAAATAACCATGCATCAAAGAATATCGTGAGAAAGACCCTTAAGTGCAGAAAGCAAAAAAATGAGGATCTTGATCCTACAACTGCAAGGAACTGAAATTGGCCAGTAATCCAAAAGAGTAGGAAACAGATCTCCTATAACCTCCAGAAATGGATGCAGCCTGCCCACATTTAAAAAAATGTATTTTATTTATTTATTTGAGAGAGAGTGAGAGTGAGAGAGACTACAGCAGAAGGACCGGCAGAGGGAGAGGGGGAAGCAGGCTCCCAACTGAGCAGGGAGCCCACCATGGGGCCTGATCCCAGGACCCTGAGAACATGACATAGCTGAAGACAGATTTCAACCAACTGAGCCACCCAAGCACCCCGCCTACATTTTGATTGTAGTCTGGTGATTCTCATACTGGACTTGTGACCTACAGAATTGTAACAAAATATATATTGGTTCAAGTCATTAAATTTGTTACAACAACAGTAGGGAACTACTACAGAAGGGATTCCCATGCTTCAAAATTCCAGAGGTGTCCATGACATAAAAAACAGGTTAACAACTGTTTTGCAGTTTAACTCAATACCCACAGTCCCAAAATCTTTGGAAGGGTAAAATCATGCCATGGAATAACTAGTGGACATTAAGACATCCCGAATTTTGGCACTGTAGATGATTCCATCTATACTAAGAAAGTGAAACCATTGTACTAACATTCTCCCTTCTCCCTTCCAGTTTGGTTCCTTTGTTTTCAAACTACAGTTCCATGGCTGATTATGACAATTCTGCTTTTCCCTCAGATATTATGTTGTATATGTAAACTCAGGCATCTAATCTAAGAATAGCTTTTAAAGAATTGATTGCCACAAGCAATCAAATTGAATATAAACTTCTATCATTGAAGAATGCATACGAGTGGGAAGATTGTGCCAACAAAATCTAATGAGGAAAATGATGTATTAGAAATAGATAAGAGTAATTGCCTATTCTGAGTATGCTTTTGAGGTTGGAATAAATTACATTTTGTTATAATCTCAATATCCCTTAGAAAGAGTAACTATGAAAATGTATGTTGGTGCTAAAGCAGCATTGCTGTATATTTGTTATGAGAACACATTTTTTTTTTTTAAGCAATAATCAGAGGACCATGAAACTCTTTAAACACCCATTAGAATTAGGGAGTGGTAGAAATCTAAATTATAAGGCTGCTGGAATATTGAAGTATTCCTACCAGATAACAGAAAATCCATAGACAGTTGGATGAGGAGATAATTCTTGAAAAACAGATCTTAGAATTTTTTTCCAATATACTTTTTAATTAGCCTTACTCTAGCACTTTTCTTATAGTTTGCCAACATTTCCGATTTCTTTTATTCATAGCTTTTTTGTTGCCACGATTGTTAAATTTAGTTCCTAAAAGAAAACAATATTGTCCTTCTAAGTGTTTGCTCCTGGAATTGGTGTTTAGGTGAGAAAAGATGGCATGCCATTGAAAGTGACAGCTTGTTGTCTTTCAATCAGCCCTCATCTCAAGGTAAAATTGCACTCATTCTACATGATCTAGGTAAAGACCTACTTCCTTAAGATATTGTACCATTTCATCCCTCTGTAGTTTGCTTCCTTATCTGAAAATCTCCAAGTGTCTGGCGTTATAGTCATTAACTTGGGTCTCAAGCATTCCTTCATTCTTTCCTTCACTCAGCCATCATTCATTCAGCATGATTTGAATATCTGCCGTGTGCCAGTCTGGGTGCTAAGTTCTGCAGATACAATGGTGATTGGGATTCCAACTATATCCTAAATCTAAAAGGGAAACATGTGTGAAAATAGATAATTATAGTACACTATGATAGCATTGTAGTAGAGTTTGGAATTTTCTATTATGTATTGACAATTCTGTAATTACACTGTTGTGTTCTTTCTTTAGCTATTATTTAAGCCCCTTTAGTGCTTTACACTTTGTCTCCTAGTATTTACTGCATTGATGTACATATTATGCCTATTCTTAATTAAGTCTTCTTGATAAAACCTCGCTTCTCTTCCTTTGCTCTTCTCTTCCCCTATTCTTCCAGCTCCTCACTGTGCACAGAGAGAAAGCGTTTCTTCTTGGTTAGTCCAGTAGTACTATATTGAGTTAGTAGAGGGTGGTGGTTAACAGTACAGACCTTGGAGTCACATTATCTGTGTTTGAATCCTGACCTGGTCACTGTGTAGCCTTTTAACACTAGGTAAAACATTCAGTGCCCACACTTCCTCCTATGCAAAATGGGGATGATGGTAGCATTCATCCTCATGAGACAATATGTGTGAAGTGGCTGTCATTCACTAAGTACCACAGGAACCAAGGCATTATTGGTTGACAACAGATCAGAGACTGGCCCTTCAGTTGATAATTTAAGGGCAAATACAAAAGCTATTAATAATAACCGTGATGTTTTCATTTTTCATTGCACATGCCTGTCAGAGGCCTCTGCAGCATAGAGAGAGAGACATCCATTAACAAGGATCAAAATGGAAGGTCATGATAGGATGAGTTTCATATTGTCAATACTCGGCAGAGCAGAGGCAGTGTCTGAGCTGCCAAGGAGCCTGGCTCTTGCTCATCCCGGAAGAATCCCTGGGCTTTGGCTTTACCAGAGAACAGATAACAGTTTCTGTTATCTGGAAAGATCAATAGATCTTCTAGCTGATAGAACTGAGATGTGAACCTATGGCTTTTGGACTTTAAAGCCCATTTTCATTTTTGTTCTTGTTTTGTTTTCTTTTATAACCAGAGAGTGTTGCCAATGGAACAGAGATCCAGTCAGTACAGAGAATAGTGATTGGCACAAGAAATACCATGGTCAAGTGGTATTAGCTAGAATTGGTAAGATAGGAGTTGTGAAGATGGGGAGTGGGGGTCATGTGTTATCTAGGGCTGCAAAGGTGGAGAACAGGGATGATAGGGATGGAGACAGGTGGAGAACAGGGATGATGCTTAGACACACCATAAGCATTGTTAGTGTGATATACTTTATAAGACGCTCAACTGCTGGTAAAGCCCTGCTTAATACTTGTCTTTAAATTACACTGTGCTGGGGCACTCAGGTAGCTCAGTTGGTTAAGCATCTGAGGTCGGCCCAGGTCATGATCTCAGGGTCCTGGGATCAAGCCCCACATCAAGCTTCCTGCTTAGTAGGGATCCTGCTTCTCCCTCTCCCTCTGCCTTCCGCTCCCAACTGCTTGTGCTCTCTCTCTCTCTCTGTCAAATAGATAAATAAGAAAATCTTAAAAAAATTACAATGTACTGATATTCCACATTCACACTGTGGTAGTATCATATAAGTTTGCCTTTTCCTCTCAGTGTAATGGCATCATATTGTCTTAAATTCAAGTATGATGTTATGTTATGTTATTTATTTATTTTTATTATGTTGAGTTAGCCAACATATAGTACATCATTAGTTTTTGATGTAGTGTTCAATGACTCATTAGTTGGGTATAACACCCAATGGTCATTACAACATGTGCCCTCCTTAGTACCCATCACCTGGTTATCCCATCCCCCTCACCCCCTTCTGTAACCCTCAGCTGATGTTAGTGTCTTAAAATAGCATACTATTTAGTATTCATACTAATGAAATTCTGTTGTTAAGGATCACACACAAGGATGTCAAGATAAGGCAGAATTCTACACAATTCACTTCCTACCCTAGTCTTGGCCAAAGGGCTTTCACTGGTGGCAGGGCCTTGTTATGAATCTCACCTTCCTGCATTTCCAGGAGGGTCAGGCCCCTGGGTAGCCCAAATGTAGGGAAAATCAGACAGCCAGGGTTCTAAGTGTGATAAGAATTGTGTAATAGGTTGTAAAAACTTACATACAGAAATACGGGACATATAGTTCTGCAAAGATGTGATGGGGCTTTATTTTACCTATGTTAAAACCTTGGAGGGATTTGAATTGAATACTAGTTTGTTATTTTCCCCTATGGTTCTTTGTATGTCTTTTTTTTTTTTTTTTAATTTATTTATTTGACAGAGATCGCAAGTAGGCAGAGAGGTAAGCAGACAGAGAGGAAGGGAAGCAGGCTCCCCACCAAGCAGAGAGCCCAAAGCGGGACTCGATCCCAGGACCCTGGGACCATGACCTGAGCTGAAGGCAGAGGCCTTAACCCACTGAGCCACCCAGGCGCCCCTCTTTGTATGTCTTTTTTAAAGAGCACACTTGCTTTAGAAATCCTTTCTCTAGTGATTTCTATTCTTTTCTGTTTGGGAAATATTCTAGGCCTCAGAGTGGTACTTGGAACACCCCATCACATCTCCCCACCTTATACCCTTCACTCCGCCCTGACTTAAAAAAAAAAAGAAAAGAAAAGAGAAAGCACCTGTGTGCACCTGAAGCTTTGTTGAGACTCTTTGGTACAATTCAGTGTTTGTAAATGTTACGGGACGGTGTACAGATAGACCAAAGGGGGCATATGTTAAATCGGGAGAGCGCTATTCCACTGAGACTCTTGTTTCCAACTCTCTGTGTGGAGTTGCCTGAAGAATAACTATGAGCAAGCACTGCTCGGATCTGATGAGGGTCTGGCCAGGGGAAGAAGATTCTGGGAATAAACAGCAGCTAAGTAGCATAAGAACCAGCTGTCTGTTTAAACAGTGCTCTGTAAATGTCTACCAGGAGCCTGACTAAACTCAGGGATTTCATTTTATTCAGGGTCGCTAACTACCTCACTGTACCACCAAACTGTGGAGAAGCTTTTGGGTTTTACTTTTTAAAAAACTGCTTCTCATCCTTCCCAAACATAACTA
Source organism: Taxidea taxus jeffersonii (assembly GCA_003697995.1). Classification (NCBI taxonomy): domain Eukaryota; kingdom Metazoa; phylum Chordata; class Mammalia; order Carnivora; family Mustelidae; genus Taxidea; species Taxidea taxus. The sequence continues at coordinate 49,170 of RCUC01169697.1, forward strand.
CTACCATATACATATATTTTTATAATTTTTGTTTATTTTAATTTTTATTATAGGTAGCTCCTTTAAAATTTGTGATATGATCGTTTCTTTCATTATTTGCTAGCCGTAAATGAATCTGGAATCTTTTATATATTTATATGCATTATATAAGTGTAGATAACCACATTAGGTGTGTTTCATAGACAAATCTCTTGTTTTTTAATCCAAGTGACTCTTAGCTACATGGTTTTTGCAGCACTATGAATTCTAATCTCAATTTCCCATTTCCTAATTGAAACCTGCTCTGAGACAAACAAGCAAACAAACAGACAAGAAGAGAGAGACAGAAAACTTTTTAGAGGATCCCAGGTTGATATTGTACAGCAAGAAAGCGCAGGTGTTCACATGTATTTGCCCAAATGAGAAAAAGATGTTACATACTCTTGTTTTTGAATGAAAATACAGAATTACTCTCTTCAACTTTAGGAAGAGGGGACTGGAGTGAGACATGGAAGCTCTCCACTATCCTATAGTTTGTGGAATGTGTTTGTTAGCTTTCAGTGGCACTTGGTTGCAACTCTGCCTTCACTGTCTGTGGTCCTTGAATCTCTGCCCTCTTCTTTGATGGTAGGAATTGTGGAATGACTACTCCTCCTACTTCTTAGTCCTTTTATGTCTTCTTGCATGGCTTGTCCACTTCTGTTCACTTTCTTATTTTATGTTTTTCTTTATGTGTTCACTCTCAGGGGCTTCCCTTTCCAATATGCCATCAATTCTGAATGTACCTATGTTTATGGCTTCAGAGCTCAACTTTATGACTCCTGCCCTGACATCTCTCTTGAGCTCCAGGTCTATATTTTCACACACCTGATGGAAATTCTATCTCAGGCCCAACCTGTCTAACACTGAGCTCATGGATTTCCTGTCCCATCCTTTGATGTTTTTGTACGAAAGTTGTTATCCCATGTACTCAGGCTCTAGAGAACTTTGTTAAGCTTTCTGTGATTTCTTGACTTGTGCTAGATTTTTAGAAAATGATTGAAATGATAAGAAAATTTTATTTTTTTTTCTTCCTGGGTGGATTTGAATTCAAGGGTTTCTTGTGTTGTCTTTCAAAATTCACTGTTAAAAGTTTTTAATTGTTTTGAACTTTTATGAAGAACTGCCAATCCCTTCAAAATATATACTTTTAAAGTACCTGAAAGGCTCTTGTAGTCATTTTGTGTTATTATTTATTACATAGATTAAGAATCAGATGCAGATGGGAGTGAACTAGGTTTCCAAGCCTTTAGGGAGGCTATGCTTCTTCTAAATATAATGAAAAAATATGGTTGTTAACTACATATCCCACATCTCTCTAAGTGTGTTCACCTCCATTTCTTTATTCATAACATTTCAAATCTTCAGACTTACCCCAGTAACACCTGGGAATTATGTGCTTTATATGTTTATATTTAAAAGTCCATGTTTAAAAGTCTGATCTTAGTTTTATCTGACTCAAGGATTATTATTTCCAGAGACCTGGAGCACGTGTCTTTGGGTCTCTTCATACTTTGTTTCCTCTGGGTAGAGTCAATGTCTCAGAGTTGTCATGCAGTCAGTCTCAAGTAATTAGCCAGGTTCAATTTTTATAATAATCAAGCCAAGAATAATGACATGATAATGGGAATTTAGTGGCAACATAAATTATCTTAGATTTAACAAATCACGTTAGGAACACATTAAAGAAAGAAATGCTATTCCACTTTTGGAGTGACTTCATTATGTGACAAAAAAGGGACTGAAATGAATGTAGGCTCTGTAACTTTCAGAAGTAAGGAAGTGGAACTTAGATATGGGCATAATTTTGGTGAGGTAAAATCTCTGTTAGTAAACTAATAAAATTTGACTCATTTCTTTAGATGAACATCTCTAAATAGAGTTATACAATATTAAGTGCATACTGGCTTATATGCCTGTAGTTCCTCATCGCCACCTAAATGAGCCTGTGGTTAATAGCTTGCAGCTAATATGAATATTATTTATCCATGACAGGCAAGGCATAGTTCTTTCAGGACTTTTGAAATGCCCTTTCTGACTCCTTTCTGGGAGGTAAAATGATAAATTTGTCAATTCCATGTTCATTGGAACTGTATTCTTTTATTAGGTCAAATAGCAATTTCTATGGATTGACTTGTCTCAGTCTTGGCTTACCTTAAGAGAAAGGAGTTACAAAGATCACAATAGATATTTCTCACTTGGTTTGCACACTTGGTTTGTGGTAAAGATGGATGTTGAAAAAGAATATAGTCATGACTCACACAAATATAAAATGAATACATGCCAAATGTTTTATTTCACTCATTAATTAATAAAGGAACTGGAAAAGATATTAAAACTAATCAGTACAATGGAGAGTATAAAGAGCCACCTAATATAGAAGCTCATCAGAAAGACTGATTTAAATTTGCTTAATAGAAGCAAAGCTGACTTCATCAGTGGAGAAGGAAGTCGAATAAAACTCCACTGGACAGAATTTATTTGTGTGCCTATAACCAAGAATTATTTGGATTAGTATGTTTTCTGCCAGCAAATGTCTATCTCTACAGAGTTACAAAATATCTAAAGACAATGAGAGGTACAAACTCCATAAATTTAATCCTCAGTGTGTTCTAAACAATGCATGGTTTTCACTGAACACCATTTAATCTTTTGGTCTATTTCCTTAGCATTCACAGTTTTTCCCTATAGAGTGCTTTCTTCCTTTGACATTAAACCCTTTACTGGTCTTTGAGGAGGTGATATTCCAATTTATGTTTCAAAATGGTTTTTATGATCTCTGATTAAGCTCACCCTTCCTATCCCCCAACTTCTGCTTAGACAATTCAGTCATAAATATGTACTAGAGAAGATCATATCTTAAAATTGGAAAATGATCCTGAAGAGCACCTGATAATGATCACATTTGGCTCATTTGGTGAAGCTGTTGTGTGAATGGAATAAGAATGGAGTGGGAGGAGGAGATTTTTAAACATTTTAAAATGCATTTTAAGAAAAATGAATTTGAGGTCTTTTGTTTAACATGTTTGTTATTTTTATAGTAGTTAATACAGTTATCTTAAATTATAGCAGGAGGTTTATCAATTATATATGGTGAAGCATTAACACAGTTTGAAGGCCACATGATCCAAATTTATAAACAGTTTTTTTCTCTTTTTAAGAGAGAGAGCACGTGAGGAGGGGTTGGGGAGGGACAGAGGGAGAGAGAGCCTCTTAAGCAGGCTCCACGCTTGCTGTGGAACCCGATGCAGAGCTCCATCTCATGACCCTGAGATCGTGACCTGAGTGGAAATCAAGAGTCAGATGCTTAACCAACAGAGGCACCCAGGTACCCCTAAACAGTTTTATTATTACCTCAGTAATGAGTTAATTCTTTTACTCACTAGATCATAAGCTTGATAAGGGTAGCAACTCCATCTATTTTGTTCATGATTGCCTCCCCAAAGCCTTGCAGAGTGTATGAAGCATATATTTATCCAATGAAGTTTTAAGAATAATTTTTTAACCCCCTACGCTTTGTGTGATATTGTGATAGGTGCTGGGGATTAAAAGTAAGTTTCATGTAATTCTTATTTCCATGATCTTTTCCCCAAAGGTATTGTCCCCAGTGAGAGAATTTCAGGTAATATGGCAGAGTGACAGAAGAATAATTTGAGTTGGTCCCTCAATCATACCAAATAGACAAATTTCTACTGCTTTTGAACATGTGGTTAATTTTTAGTAAGATCTATTCATGCTACATGCTTCAGGTCACCAAGAGGTGGCTGAGATATAGAACATTCATTAGCTTTTATAGCTGTTCTTTCTTAGGGTTTCCCAGCAACACTTTACCACATTTCTGAATCTGATCAGTGGCTCCTTCTTTCTAACAGCAGCCTGAGAAAACCACCAACACCAGAAATGATTACATGCCTCAAACCAGGTTAAGTACTATGTAATCATTGTATCATTCAATCCTTATAACGGTCCTATGGTGTAGGTGGCAGATTAAGGATCATGACTGCAATAATACAGCTAGTGGATGGCAGAATTAAGACAGGACTTGAGATCTACCTGAATTCAAAGACTGTAACTTTTGCGACTAATCAGTGTAGGAACTGACATGATGACAATAGGGTTGAGTTGGTATTGAGTATGTGTGTGTGTGGTATGTGCATGCGAGGAGCAGGATAAGGTTTTCCCCATATCATTGCAAAATCAAGAAAAAATGTGCATTATTCATTTGTGCTCAGCTTTAGACTTCTCACCACCCAGGATTCTGTTCAATGTAAAATTGCATAGTGACTCTGACAATTGAATCAATATTCCTATTAACTGTAACATGCAATTTGAAGGTTTAGGAAGTGATTGGATTATGTTTTGTAGAGTTATTATCCTCCATTGGTGGAGTCACTGCTGTAGAGGTACCAAGGAGTTTTTGAAATGTGTCTTTACTGCAGAAAGGTCATTTAGTCCTTTAAACAATGGCACTTTGGCCCTTTCACCCATCCCTGGCCTGAAGAGTCAGAAATGGGTGCCATGTGCCCGTGATCAATCCTTCAAACCTTTGTATTGCAGGACAGCCTGGCATTTTTCGTGTTGTCGCCTTTCAAAAAATTTCCAATACCCCTAACATTTGATTTTTTTCCCCAGAATGTTCTAAAATGTCTACATTTCTACTTTCTTTAGTTTTGCTTCCAATTTTGTCAGCGTGGTTTTCTTTTCTTTTTTTTCCATTATATTTTATTTTATTTTATTTCTTTTCAGTGTTCCAGCATTCATCGTTTATGCACCACACCCAGTGCTCCATGCAATACATGCCCTTCAGGGTGCTTTTCTAAAGTCATTTCCCTCCTTCTAATTAGTCTGATTCTATTACACACACATTCCCTATTCTTAGCTTCATTGTATCATCTACATAAATTACTAAAGTTATTTCAGCTTTATCTCAGACCTTCTTTAACACATACTCTTCAGAGTTCTTGGTTTCTTGCCATTATCCCTGATTAGTCTCACGTCTCTTTTTTCTAGTAATGACCTGGCAAGAAAATAATTTTTTTTATTGTTACTTTCACTTAATTTAATTCTTTTCACCAAGAGGCCAATTTACTCAGATCACAAAGCCACTCTGAATTCTTTTGATTGTCTCTTTCTAATATCCCATTAATGTGAACTGAAAGTAAAAAAAAAAATTGAATGTGTACGAAATGAGAATAAATGTTATAAAATTTATATATTTATTTAATTAAAACACATACTTCATCCAATTTTGTTGGTCTAAGTTCTAAAAGGTAACTTTTGGGTAAAAAAATTAATGGCACAGATAGCATATTACAGCAAAACAATTATTTCAAGGGTTTAATTTTCAATTTTTATTTGATCTATGATTAATACAACATTTTATGTTTATTTATTTATTTGTTTATTTAATATATATAAATCCTGTAGCCATCACTCAGTTTCAACCATTTTGAACTCATGACCAATCAATCTTATATTGTCTACACTCCCAATCACTTCCTTCTTCCCTCTGGAGTGTTTTGAAACCAATTCTGGCCATCAGATCATTTTATAGGAGTATTTCAATAGGTCTTCCTAAAGCTCTCCTCTGGAAGAAAAGCAGTTTTGAACTCTAAAGGACATAACCATAACCAGTTTTGAACTCTAAAGGACAGATGGATAATAGAGTCAATGATATCCAGCTGTGTTCTCATTTCTTCTCTCTTACCCAAGTTCAAAGCAAGCACTTCTAATTTTTCTATTGCAAATCCAAGACCAACAATACTATTTAAGGCAAGAAGAAACAACACAATTTATCATTAGCTGTGCCCTAAGTAAATTAATAAATACCTACACACATGCAATATATATTTGATATTTGTTTTTATGTATATATATATAATCTTTATATAACCTATGTGTTATTATTAAGATATGTGTTATTATTATTTACTTTTTTATTAATAAGGAAATAAAATCCATGAAAGACACTATGTCACTCATTTAGTAAGTGACAGAGTGTGGAAACAAACTCAGGTCACCCTTTTTTTTTTAAGATTTTATTTATTCATTTGACAGAGAGAGGGCAAGCACTAGCAGGGGGGAGCAGCAGAGGGAGAGGGGGGAGCAGAATCCCCACTGAGCAGGGAGCCCTTGTGGGGCTCGATCCCAGGACCCTGGATCATGACCTGAGCCGAAGGCAGATGCTTAACTGACGGAGCCACCCAGGTGCGCCTCAGGTCAGCTTTTTTACTACACTGTGCTACTACTTCACAACATTAGGAATTGGCTTCTTAATGTGAGGCTTTAGATGAATTTATTATGGCTGTGGTCATATAATAGCTGCTTTGAGCAGCTTCCTGGATATATTTTCCTAGTTCTGGTTCTCCTGTTACCCAATCTCTGCCTGGGTTCCTCTTCTCCCTGCCAGTCGATCTCTGCCCTAACCTGATCCACTGGAACCCCCACCACCTTTATGATCTCTGTACATTTTTTTAAAGAGTTTATTTATTTATTTGACAGACAGATCACAAGTAGGCAGAGAGGCAGGCAGAGAGAGAGAGGAAGCAGGCTCCCTGCTGAGCAGAGAGCCCGACATGGGGCTCAATCCCAGGACCCTGGGATCATGACCTGAGCTGAAGGCAGAGGCTTTAACCCACTCAACCACCCAGGCGCCCCATGATCTCTGTACATGTGGCTTACTCAGCCGCCTGGCCCGCCCCAGAACCCTACCCTTAAACTTCTCTTTGTTAACTTTTTTGGCCTAATCTAATTGCTTTGGCTGAATTGGCCAAAAGTTTCACATTGGCTTTATTAAGAGCTACATGGAAATTTTATTTATAAATGTAGAATAGACATACTCTGAGGATTAGGAAAAAAACATTGTATTTTCTTAGCTTGGGGATTTTTAGTTGGTTTTCATTTCAGTGAGAAAGTAGGGAATTGGCAGATGAGAGGGAGAAAAATAGAAAACTCAGAGTAGATTTCAGTGGGGGGAAACAATAGTTTTATCATTCATTTATCTGCATCTAATCTATATAATTTTATACTTTTATTTTTGTTTACATATTTTATGGAGGAATTAAAGACATTTGAAATAAGAATTAAATAAAATAAATGTTACTGCAGAAGTAAAAAAGACAAGTCCAGAGAAAACATAAAAGTAGAAAGTCAAGTTAAGAGAAAAAAGAATACACATATGCAAGTAATAAGGATTTATCAGGTTATTATAAATTACATTTAAATTTAGCTCTCAGTTTTCTTGAAATAAATTTGGAAATACGTAGTCGGTGACACAGTTTTGTTATCAGAGAAGATGCTTGTCATTTGCTTAGGGGAAGTCATACTTCTCCCAGCAATAAGTTAGAAAATATGTTTTTCACTTTGTTTTGTATGTAGGAACAGCTAAGTGATTTGGTAGATAATGTCTGAAACAATATTTTAATAAAAATAAGAAGGATAGAATAAAATAGCTGTTTCCTTTAACTCTAAGGTGAATGTTGGCCTCATGAGATTACAAAGCAACCACATAAAGATTATTTAGTGAATAGTTAAGGCAATAAATACATTGAAATTTTTATCATTTGATATAAGCATAGAAATTAAGATTATGTAAAGATGATAAAACATTGTATCTCCTTCAAATAAATATCACTTCATGTAACCAAATTTTCAAGGACAATGTAATCAGTTTGTTTAACCAAACTTTCAAAAGCATGGATAATTTGGGATTGTTGTATGGTCTAATGAAGACTTGGAATGCTTGTATCTCATGTTACTCTTTGAGGGTGTATGTACTTACTTAAGAAAGCTGATAAGTGCTTGTTGTAGGGATTACCTAATATCAGCCCTTGCAGATTTGACTTTTTTCTTCTTCTGGACTGGAGGCCTCTGCCACAATCATATTATGCCAGATCCTTTGTTAGGCCAAAAAGCATTTGAGCTTGAGCCCCTCTTCATATTTATTGAGGCAGGAGGTAGTGGAGCAGTGCTGTATGATCTTGCACCTGGCATTGTTCAATCCAGATGTCAGTTAGGATTGGAAAAATAAACCAGAACCCTGCGACAAACTGGGTCCCAATGATCAATACAAGTTCTACTCAGTGAATGTAGATTACAGCAAACTCAAGAAAAAGGTCCAGACTTCTAAATAAAATGTTTCACTATAAAGTTGCTTAGAATGAGGGCTTTCAGAAGCCATCTGCACAATTTTCCACTTATCCAGGAAATATTTCCCCTCTAAATGCACAAAATCGTGTTGGTGTATCGTGTTGGGGTTTACGCTGATTAATAAATATCTGAAACATGAAGAAAAAAAAAGCTGACAAGCAAGTTGATATTCTTTAGGTAAAACTAGATAATCTGGCTATATGTCCAAAAAGTTGTTGGGTGTTTTAAGGGAGGAGGGTGAGGATAGTCTGGAATCAGATAGAATAAGATGCTAACAGTGGTTACCACTGGGAAGAGATAGTTGGAAACAGTTGACTACTTGTTGACTTTTCTACATTGCTATCTAGATGGTGGGATTGTGTTCACTTCTATGTCTTTGTTTTTATATAGTTAAAAACCTAGTAAATGCTAAAATGAATGAATCAATAAATTACATTAAATTCAATTAGGCTAGATTAAATGAGGAAGATATTTAGGACACTTATTTGGATGGATACTTCCCATTGTCAATATTAGATGTGTTACATAGTCACTGACATAGGGGAGAAAAATCAAAACTAGAACATAGCACTTATAAAGCTGTTTTACTCTGTAAAATGTGGCATAAACATGCACTATATACAATTATATTTTAAAAACATTGTCTCTCAAAAAAGTTCATTTCACTTTACCATACTGATTGCATGTTTACTAGGCACTGGGGGACACAAGAGAAAATATTATATTTCATTTTAAGATTTCCTGCAGGGCTTTCATCAATCTTTTAGAGTATGAGAATGGCCTCCATTCATGCCCTGGAGCCTACCACCTACAGGCCGTCAAACCATGAGACCTCAAATAGCTTCCTGGAAGCCTCTGAATCAGCTGCCTTTTGCTCTAATCTAAGCTGAAGGCATTCCTGTTCCATGATGCTGTCCCCTATTACAGTTTTCTCCTGCACTGCTCCCTTTGCTCTGCACTTTCCACAGAGTCTCTGGAAACTCTGAACATTGCTTTTTACCTCTTGCCTTAAATAAGTTAATTCCTCCAAATGATAGGGCTCTCTCCCTTTTGTTCTGTCAAGGGCAAGACCAACCCTACTTTTTTGATCAACTTCCCTCTTAGAGGTCCAAGGCTCCCTCTAATTTGAAATTACAAGTAATGATTTTTTTCTTTCTTGGAAAAAATATACATTTCTAATGGTTCTATTAATTATTGCTTTTAATAAACTATGAAATATTTGTGTGTACCATTCCCTGAATGATATATTTTACATCTTGGCAAAGAATGAAATAAATAAATGTTTCCAAAGTTCCTGCAAGAATTTTCTATCCTCAAATTGTTCTAGTTGGCCATTTGAAGGCCAACTTGAAATGAAGTAGGGAGTTGTGGCTCTCCTCACTATACTTAATAACTAATGCCCTGGGAAAGGAAAGGGCTAGAACAGTCTTTAAATCTGAAGGAACTCATCTTCAGTGTCATGCTCTATAAAGTGTTGGGTGGTAGAAAGATCTGAATCTGCTCAGATAGTTGAAAAGAAAAATAATGGGAAAAAAATTGACAAACAAAGTGCTAAAATCAAAGTGACCAATGTGAGAAAGTAACAGAAGGTACATCATTTGTGAATACATTTAGCTTCAAATAATAGAAAACCTACCCAAAAGGCCTACATCAGTAGGTGTTATTCTTCTTATAAAACAGAACATCCAGAGGTGGATTTTTGGGTATTGATTCAATTGTTCAAGTTATTATCAGAGACCAGGATGCTTTCTCTCCTTCTGCTCTGGCACCTGATTCTGCTGATCCTTCTTTCTGTACTTGCTAGCCTCTTGATGACAAGATGGCCGCTTATATGCCAGATATTATGCTCATTTTGACAGAAGAAGGAGAAGAACAGCCAATGACATCTATCTCTTCTCACCAGGAAAGCAAAAATTTATCAGATTTCTCAAGGAAACATTTATTTACACCTCATTGGCTCCAGCTGCATTCTGTTGGCTCCTTTAAATGTAATAGAAGCTGGAGACTAGGAAACACTCATTGTCTTCCCTGGGCCTGGACACCTGACCACATTAAAGAGGGACCTAGTAGAAGGACCAACCAAGAGGTAGGGATGGGGTGGAATTAGGGGTAGGCAATCTCTGGGCTCTTGGAGTCCTTTATTGCTTATTTTCAAAGATTCTAAATTAGGCTCAGATTAGAGTATGGAGTCACCATTGATTTTTTTTTTTACATGTGCCTAAGATTATTTGACAATGACAGTTTTAGAAATGTGTAGAAAACAAATACTTTATTCAACTAAACTCTCTTGTGTTGAACTGTGGGGTTCCTTGTCCTGGGAACTGTGGAGAAAGTTGATGTGAGGTATTAGAGACAGCTTTTTCTTTCTTTTTTTTCTTCTGTTTTTTTTTTTTTTTTTTTTGCACTACCCAATCCAAATGCCTATCTCCTCTTGTTGTGGGAGTATGGCAGGAAAAGTAACTGGCTCATATGTTGTCAATTATAACCATAAATTTTGTTTTAATGTATGTGAGTTAATTTTTCTGTTTTTATCTCAGATTCTAAAGAAAAATCTGTGACCTTGGATTCCTTACCTTATGAAAACATAAAAGAAGCTAATTTAGTTAAAAATTGTGTTTATAGAGATCAAGGTTAAAAAGGGTTGTGTAGAAAGGCAAATCCTACACAGATAATTTAAAACTCTTAATAGCATGGAACATCTGAGGTTAAAACATAAAATTATCTTTTAAAGTTTTTGATTGAAAGATGAATGGGTACTAGTCCCAGAATAGAAGAATAAATCTGTGTGAAAGTTTAAAAAGTTGAGATCTTTATCATTTCCAAGATGCATTCCCTCTAGTGGGTGAAAAATATGTTATGAATCTTATCCTCAGTATCAATACACTTTTAAGGAAAACTCCCAAGAACAGAGGAAATGCCCTTTTATTTCCTAGGATATGTGAAAGAATTGGGTGTTTTAGAAAGCAGTGAGATATACATTTAGAACCCTAAGAGGGGGTAGGAGTCAAGGTGGTGGAAAAGTAGCAGGCTGAGATGATATCAGGTAGCAGGAGATCAGCTAGATAGCTTATCAAACCATTCCAAACACCTACTAATCCAACAGGAGATCGAAGAGAAGAAAAGCAATAATTCTAGAAACAGAAAATTGACCACATTCTGAAAGGTAGGACCGGCAGAGAAGTGAATCTAAAGCAACGGGAAGATAGACTGCGGGAGAGGGGCTGGCTCCTGGCAAGTGGCAGAACAATGGAGCACAAAATCAGGACTTTTTAAAAGTGCTCCACTGAGGGACATTGTTCCAGAGGCTAAACCAGGATGAAGTGCACGTAGGGTCAGTGTGGCCTCAGATCCTGCAGGGTCACAGAAAGATTGAGGGTGTCTGAGTGTCACAGAGCTTGCAGGTATTAGAGCAGGGAAGCCGGCTACAGAGACAGAGCCGAGGAGTGAGTTCTCAACTCAGGGTTACCTTGAACCGTAATCCGTGGCATCACTGCTCGTGAGTCGGGTCCTCACAAGATCCGGGAACACACCTCCTGGAAGAGCCCAGGGATCTGTGGGGTTCGGAGACTCCTGGTGGAGCTGTGTGCCAGAGACAGAGATGCTTGGTCACAGGCTGGGTGAGCTTGGAGTGCGGCCAGAGGGCTGAGCACTTTTCTTCAAGCTCGGCCAGAGGGCAGGGAGACAGGAGTGATTGAGTGCTTTTCTCTGAGGGTACACTGAGGAGTGGGGCCCCAAGCTCTCGGCTTCTCCAGGCTGGAGATTGGGAGGCTGCCATTTTCATTCCCATCCTCTGGAACTCTACGGAAAGTGTTCAGGAACAAAAGCTCCTGAAAGTGAACCTGAGGGGCTTATGTAGCCTGGCCCCTGGTAAGGGCAGTGTAATTGCACCTCTGGCAAAGACACTTGAGAATCACTACAACATGCCCCTCCCCCAGAATATCAACAAGAAATCCAGCCAAGACCAAGTTCATTTACCAAGGAGAACAGCGGATTTCCAAAGGAGGAGAAAGCAAAGCATGGAGTTCATGGCTTTCTCCCCATGATTCTTTAGTCTTGTAGTTAATTAATTTTTTTAAATTTTCTTTTTTTTCTTCTGCTGAATTTTTTAAAACATTTACCCTTTCCTCTTTAAATGTTTTTAAACTAGTTTATCTTAACAATACCTTTCATAAAAAAAATAAGAATAATCTTTTTTGAACCTTCATTCTTATAGTCACATTTTATCTTTCATTGTATCTAACTTTATTTTTTGTATACACATAGGGTATTTTCTTCTAAAAAATTTGGGGCACAACTTCTTCTAATAGATCAAAATATACCCTAAATCTAGCTCTGGGCTTGTTCTAGTCTCCAGCCTGAGAAAATTCTCTCCACTTTCTTTTTCTTTATTCTCCCAAACAACTTACTTTATCAACTCCTTTTGTAGAAATTAAAAAAAAAAATTTATCTTTATAGGCATATTCCATCACTTCATTGTGATTGCCTTTATATATGTTTTTCATTCTTGAAAATTTTGGGAGGTAGTTTCTTCTAAGAGACCAAAATACTCCCAAAATTAAGTGGGTGACCCTGTTCTAGTCACCAGTCTAATATATATATATTTTTTTTCTTTTTTATATTTTATCTTTATTTGTTTTCTTTAAAAAATTTTTTTTTCTTCTGACCTTCTTTTTATCCCCTTTCTCCCCTGCCACGATTTGGGGTCGCTTCTGATTTGGTTAAAGCACATTTTCCTGGGATCTTTGCCGCTCTTTTAGTATTTTATTTGCTCTTTCATATATTCTTTTTTATTTTTTATTTTTTTATTGTTTATTTTTTTCAGGTTCTTTCTTTTTTTTTCTTTAAGCTTTTTTATTTAAACATATAATGTAACCCCACCACCCTCTCCCAACCCCTCTCCCCCCACCACCCCCCTCAGTTTGTTTTATGACATTAAGAGTCTCTTTTGGTTTGTA